>CAUYQU010096587.1:0-29018 GCA_963574635.1 Cheracebus regulus | reverse complement strand
GAGGTTGCACTGAGCCAAGATCATGCCTCTGTACTCCAGCCTGGTGACAGTAAGAGACTCCATCTCAAAAAAAAAAAAAAAAAAAAAGGATGTAGAAATGTGAAGCCAGCCCTCAGAGTTCACTGTGTCAGCCATGTGCATCACCTCTAGGTGATGGCTGGGAGGGGTCCACAGAGGTCAAGTGGAGGCAGGAAGAAGCAAGATTGGAGGTGGAGGGAAGCTGTGAGGCCACGGCTCTAGCCACTGCATTATCAGAACTAGGATGCAGATTCTCACAGCGACCCTGCAATGTGCAGAAAAAGCTCCAACAGATAAATGCTTATTGAGTGCAGATGGTGTGGGTGGGTGGTGGCTGGGCTGAGCTGACATCTAGTTTGGGCAACTCAGTTCCACCTCACGCTGACGGAATCAAGCTAATTACCCCATGCTCATGTCATCAATTACCTCTTACCCACCAGCTACTTTTCCAACCTTGATTCTGAACAAAATAAGGCCTTGTGCTTTTACGGAAACGTCAGAAATCTGTCCCTTCTTGCATATGCTTCTCACAAAGCTGCCTTGTCCCTAAAGCTCTGAAACCACGTGCTCTGACCAAAAAAAAAAAAAAAAAAAAAAAGTACAGCTGAGGGGAGACCCGGAGGCTCTTCCAGGACCTCTCCCACTGTTCATCCTGCTTGGGCTGCCTGGGGACGGCACGATAGCAGCATAAAGTACAGGAAAGCCCACTTGGAAAACCGAGCCTGGCTGGCTGGCAGCTGTTTGGTGAGAACATAGGGAACATTCTGAAGTCCTGGAGGTGTCAACCAAAGGAAAAGAAACAAAGGGCAGAATTGGAGAGGATTTAAAGAGCTTCACCGGGTGGCAGGGGGTAGAGAAGCGGCAGGAGGGAAGATGGGCATCCAGGACTTCTGGAGCAGCTAAGCACAGGTCCTCAGCCCTCAACCCATTTATTACAGCATGTTAGATGGGCAGGACCCTGCTACTTTAAGCCTACCATGTCACACACTCACAAAAATCTTTTAGCAAGAAAAAAAAATATTTTTTTTGAGACAGAGTCTCACTGTGTCACCAGGCGCCAGGCTGGAGTGCAGTGATGCGATCTCGGCTCACTGCAACCTCTGCCTCCCGGGTTCAAGCAATTCTCCTGCCTCAGCCTCCCGAGTAGCTGGGACTACAGGTGTGCGCCACCATGCCCAGCTAATTTTTTGTATTTTTAGCAGAGATGGGGTTTCACCATGTTGGCCAGGATGGTCCGGATCTCTTGACCTCGTGATCCACCCACCTTGGCCTCCCAAAGTGCTGGGATTACAGGCGTGAGCCACCGCGCCCAGGGAAAAAATTCTTTTTTTAAGATAGCAGAAACAGAAGGTGTGTATACTGACATACGTTACTGAAAGAAAGAGAAGACTTGATGATGCCAGATAGAGTTGCCACAGTGAAACCTGTGAGTCGGAATCAGGGAATGGGCCCTGGAGCACAAGGGGAGGCAGCTTCAGGGAGGAGCCAGGCAGCTCATTCACCCAACAGGAGGGACAGCCACGGGCAGGGGCACCAAAGCTGGGAGTGGAGACTTGCAGGTGTTTGCCAGTTTCTCATCTGATTACTTCTTTACAGATTTCTCTGAAATAAGAAGCTGAGGCTGGGTTTGGTGGCTCATGTCTGTAATCCTAGCACTCTGGGAAGCCAAGGCCGGAGGATTGCTTGAGCCCAGCAGTTCAAGACCAGCCTGGGCAATATGGCGAGACTCTGTCTCCACAAAATAGTTTGAAAAATTAGCCAGGTGCAGTGGCATGTGCCTGTAGTTCCAGATACTCTGGAGGCGGAGGCAGGAGAATCCCTTAAGCCCAGAGGTCAAGGCTTCAGTGATCTGTAATCACACTACTACACTCCAGCCTGAGGGACAGTGAGACTTCTTCTCAAAAAAAAAAAAAAAAAGATGAGGACAGAGGTGGAAAGAGTTCTAGAAGAAAGAACAAAGAGGGAGAAGTGTGCTTGGGGAAGGTTTCCTGCCTGCCAGGCAGCTCTGAGGAACAGGTGAAGTTCATGGTCTGAATCTAAAACCAGTCACTCTGGCTGTGTGTTTTCTCCAGAGACATTCAGCTGCACAAGTGCAGGTGCAGAGCAAAGAATTATTTCTCAACAGTGTTCAGGTTTTGCCAGCAGAGTGTAAAGAAGAGAGCAGGCTGAGGGCATGACAAATGTGAGAAGGTGCTTATTATGACTGACCGTGGCATGAGGCCGCTCAAGGAGGAAAGAGGGGACCAGAGGAAGTGACAGGATGGTAGATTCAGAGCCTGGCCGATTAAAGAGTTAGTGGATTTGGGGCACTAGAAGTAGTGAGCTGGAAAAATAGGAGGTGGTGGTCAGAGAACTGCTTGAAATTGAGGATCATAGGAGGCACCGTTGTTGGGAATCCCAAAGGCTAGTCTGAGATATAGCCACAGAATGAGTAACTGAGATGAGCAAAGTCACACAGGATTCTTTTGGTGCCACTTCACAGAAACCTCTGTGAGCAGTGGCACCTCTGCCCAAGTTTCGCTCGCAACTGCTGGGCTAGCTCTGCCTACTCAGCCTGGCAGGCTGTCTTCAGCTTGCATTACTGGCCCAGATCTCATGCCCATCTTGGGTGAGCCAGGCATGGTGGGAGGTGTGTGCGAGAGCATAGGGTCCAGCCACAGCACACAGCCAGGGGCGCCAGCTGCTGCAGAGGGGTGGGCAGCTCCAGGTGCTGGCACCGTGTAAGGCTGTGGGTAGACTAGGCATGCCTCAAGAGGCTTCCACCTTGGGCAACAACATCCCAATAGGGGGATCGCTATTGCACCTGAAAACTCAAAGACGCCAGTAATCATGAAGCCCCTAGAGGGTGTTACAACATGTCACAGCTCTGGCTCAGGGACCCCTGAGGTATGGGCCCCCAAAAGGGTCATAGCTCTTCTCTTGTAGTCTGGAAAATAAGAGTGTGTCACTGCCCACAGCTCAGCAGGCCAGCCAAGAATGTGTTTCAGCTTGTGTTACAGCTCATTCAGTCCCAATGCCCTACTCCAGTCCAAGGCTCCTGGGCTGCTGGCCTGACCCCACCACCACTTCCTGTCATGTGAGGCAGCCACCTGGTTCCAGTAGAGGATTGGAGGGATACCCTGTTACAGCTCCTTTCGTACCTGTTTTTCAGTGGGCTCTGGGTTCTTGTTCTGTGTCCAAGAATAAGATTGCACAGACAACTGGAGAGTGAGCAAGGTGGAGAAGAGCTTTACTGAGTGACAGCACAGCTCTTGACAGGACAGAGGACCCAAAGTGGGTGGCCCCTACCGGAAGGCAGGAAGTCCCAACATGTGGCTGAGTCTGGGGTTTTTATGGGCTCAGAGTGGGGGAATGCATGCTGATTGGCATATGGGCGGGCCTGGAAAAAGCACCATTTGATTGGCTAACAGGTAACAAGGGGCTAGGCATGGTGGCTCACACCTGTAATCCCAGCACTTTGGGAGGCGGAGGCAGACAGATCACCTGAGGTGAGGAGTTTGAGACCAGCCTGGTCAACATAGTGAAACCCTGTCTCTACTAAAAATACAAAAATTAGTTGGGCATGGTGGCATGCACCTGTAGTCCCAGCTATTCGGGAGGCTGAGGCAGGAGAATCACTTGAATCCAGGAGGCATTGGTTGCAGTGAGCCGAGATCACACCACTGCACTGCAGCCTGGGAAACAGAGCAAGACTCTGTCTCAAAAAAAAAAAAAAAAAAAACCATAACGAGGAAGTTGTCACTCCAGGTCATGGACTCTACCTGGAACTGGAGGCCCAGTTTTCAGGCTTTAAGCTGCCTTTGGCTTGAAGGTCAGGTTTCCCAGGGACCTGCCCCTGTCTGTCTAGGAATTTGTCTGCCTCCTGCTGCTATCAAAAGGGCCAGATCGTGGAGCTCAAGGAACTAGAGGCCAAGGTATGAGAAGGATAAGCTCTATGGATACAAAGTCCCCAATTATGAGGACAGGGTTTTTGGAGATAGGAACGGTGACCAACACACTAACATCCTCAGAGAAGGAGGGTCAGTCTGTAGATGCCAACAACAGGCGTGTGCATGGAAAATCCACTGGTGTGAGGTTCAAAGCAAAAGCACAGTCAAGATGTCCTGTAGGAACTGGAATTGATGTTCTTCCCCATTCCTCACTATCCTGAAGGAAAGTACTAGTTCTGTTAGTCAGCTTTCAGTAGAGTTTTGCAAAGGTTGCATTTCACATAAGTGTATTATCTAATTATACAACATAAGTGTGTTATCTAACTACACAACAAAAAGAAAAACGTGTAAAGGAATGGCTGATCACAGATTACATAAAAATAATTGCCAATTTTTCCATGGGTTAAGACTGTAAAATGTCTCCTAAGGACAAATTGGATACATTATATAATCAACATAAAATATATTAGGAAAGAAAAACTTCAAAAGAGCAGAATTTGTTTAGGAACTTCACTAGCAAGTGGTGAAAGAAAAATACATGACTTTTCACCAACTAAGAATACACACAAGGAAGATAATCTTCCATAAAAGTAAGAATGCTGTAAACTTTGGGCAATGTGTTTAAAATGGTGGAAGTTAAAATTAAAAAAATTTTTTTTTGAAGTTTGGGCACGATGCCTCATGTTTATAATCCCAACACTTTAGGAGGGAAAGGAGAGTAGTTTGAGCCCAGGAGCTGGAGACCAGCCTGGGCAACATAGCAAGACCCCATCTCTCTATAAAAAAAATAAATGAATAAAAATGTGAAAGTGACCATATAACCAGGAATCTCTGTTGTCTGTGGAGCTGACTCAGCTTCACAGAGTGAAAACATATAGTCAATAAAGTGGGTTTGAAAAGGCTTTGATCTCTGTGCACATTAGTTTCCCAAAGTGTAGACAATCTTCAGGCTCGTTTTCTTAAGGAAGAGCTGCCATACTAGAAAGGAAATGCTATGATCTGAATATTTGTGTCCACTCAAAATGTATATGTTAAAATTCTAACTGTGATGGTATTAGGAGGTGGGGGTCTTTGACAGGTGATTAGGTCATGGGTAGAGCCTGTGTGAATGGAATTAGCGCCCTTATAATCAAGGCCCCAGAGAGATCCCCCCTCCCCGTCACCTTGTGAGGTTACAATGAGAAGGTGGCAATCTGTAAGGAAGTAGACCCTCACCAGATCTGTCAGTGCCTTGATCTTGGACTTCACAGCCTCCAGAACCATAAGAAATAAATTTGTTATTTATAAGCCACTTGGTTTTTAGCGTATTTTGTTATAGCAGCCCAAACAGACTAAGACTGGAACCAATACAGTATTCCCCCTGATCCTTGGGGACTACCTTCCAAGACCCCCAGCAGATCCCTGAAATCAAGGATGGTACCAAACCCCTATATAGATGATGTTTTCTCCTATACATACATACCTATGACAAAGTTTAATTCATAAATTAGGCATCCCTGATAACAAAATATCTAATAAACAATATAACAATTATAACAATATCATAATATTTGCAAGGAAGGGTTACCTGAGGACAAGCACTGTGATGTCTCGACAGTCAATCTGATTACAAAGACAGCTACTAATGGGCGGACGTCCTCTATAGCATGGAGATGCTGGACCGAGGGATGATTCAAGCCTTGGGCAGGAAAGAACAGGATAGTGAGAGATCGCATCAGGCTGCTCAATTTAAAACTTACATATTATTCATTTCTGGCATTTTCTACTTAACATTTTTGGATCTCAGTTGACTGCAGGTAAGTTAAACCAAGGAATGAGAAACCAAGAATAAGGGGAGGCTACTGCATAGGATTTTTTTTTTTTTTTTTTTTTTTTTTTTTTTTTTTTGAGGCAAGGTCTTGCTCTTGCTCTGTCACCCAGGCTAGAGTGCAGTGGTGTGACCATGACTCACTGCAGCCTCGACCTCCTGGGCTCAAGTGATCCTCCCATCTCAGTGTCCTGAGTAGCTGGGATTACAGATAGACACCACTATGCCCAGCTGATTTTTGTATTCTTTGTAGAGATGAGGTCAAGGTTGCCAGGACTGCTCTTCAACTCCTGAGCTCAAGCAATCCTCCTGCTATGGCCTCCAAAGGGTTGAGATAACAGGCGTGAGCCACAGAACCTGGCCCTGTATAAGACTTTTAATGAAGGACTGTAGAAGTCTGAATAATGGCCCCCAGAAATATTTACGCCCTAAACACCAAAACCTGTGAATGTCACCTTCTATGGCAAAAGTCTCTTCTATGGCAAAGAAACTTTTGCAGTTAAATTAGTAAGTACATTAAGGATCTTGAGATGGGGTGATTACCCTAATTTAACTGGGTGGATCTTAAATGTAATCACAAGTGTCCTTATAAAAGGGAGGCATACAGGTCAAAGGAAACAGAAGACAGGATAAGGGAAGCAGAGGTGATAATATTGTGCTTTTAAGATGGGGAAGGGGCCACAAGCCAAGGAAAGTACACCCCTTCTAGGCTCTAGACACTGGAAAAGACTGGGAAATGGATTGCCCCCTAGAACTTCCAGAAGGAAGCAGTCCTGCCCACAACTTGGTTTTGTCCCTGTAAGACTCATTTTAGACGTCTGAGCTGCATTCCTTCCAGTAATGTGAGGGATACACTTGTATTCTTTCAAGACACGCAGTTTATGATCATTTGTTACAGCAGCCATAGGAAATGATGACACAGACAAGAAAGATAAAAGTCTTCAAGCCTGGAACTTACAACACTTCTTGGCATAGCAACCCAGGAGGTGGAGGTTGCAGTGAGCCGAGATGGCGCTACTGCACTCCCGCCTGGGTGACAAGAGGGAGACTCCATCTCAAATAAAAAAAAAAAAAAATCTTACCACATCAAAAGAACATTTTGTTTTGTTTACAATCCTAACAATTAACTATGGGAACAAAGGCAGGACTACAGCACAATAGATCAATTTGTGAGGATCAACCACTGCCCTTTGGATCTGCTGGTGATCTCATAAAGATTGCAGTCACCCGCCAATTCCACTTATCATGCAGCCCTGGGCCTCTTCTGGCCTCAGAACTTTTGGGCAGGGAGCCGTCGTACCCTAGAGAAGTGGCAGGAGATCTCTGGCCTTGGGCCTGACATCTTCCACCCACGTGAAGAACCGAGAGGTCAGAGCTCATCATTCCCAAGATTCAACATGAAGCAATACCTTGAAAGGCCACGAGGGGGAGATGTGAGTCCATAAATGTAACGGTTTTTGCGCCGGCGCCTCTTTCAGGGTTAATCTAAGCCTTCTGTTTGATTTGTAGCCTGCTGTGTCTATGTATCCTTCTTTCCTCTCCCCTAAGGGCTCTTATTTTAGAGATAATATATCAAATAAATGTTTGTTCTGTATATTGAATATAGTTTTATGTTCTGCATGAAATACACTCTCTTTAGCAGGAAAGAAAATATTTGTTGCTTTATATTTGGTCCTCTCTGGCTATATTTTGGCATGGTTCATTGGTCCTCCTGTGGCAAAACGTTCTCCTCGCCTACGCTAAAGGCTTTGAAACCTCGGACAAGTATCTAAGAGTCCATGTTGTCACAGAATGCAGAATCTGCTTTCGGGGTAGATGCTGGCTCAGCTATTTGCTCAGAAATATAAGCTATACCTGTGTGCCAGAGGTGTGCAGGGGGACAGAGGTGGGCAGATCTGATGCAAGAAAGACACTAGGCCACCAGGCTGCACATCAGAACCACTGATGGAGCTATAAGAAAATGCAAGGGGGGTGGGCGTGGTGGTTCACACCTGTAATCCCAGCACTTTAGGAGGCTGAGGCAGGTGAATCACCTGAGGTCAGGGGTTTGAGACCAGCCTGGAAAATGTGATGAAACCCCATCTCTACTAAAAATGCAAAAATTAGCCAGGCGTGGTGGCAGGCGCCTGTAATTCCAGGTACATGGGAGACTAAGCCAGGAGAATTGCTGGAACCCGGGAAGTGGAGGATGCAGTGAGCCAAGATCCCACCATTGCACTCCACCCTGGGTGACAGAGCGAGACTCTGTCTCAAAAAAAAAAAAAAAAAAAAGGCAACACCAAAAGTGAACCTTGATGTAAACTATGGACTCTGGATGATAGGATAAGTCAACATAGGCTCATCAGTTACAACAAACCTACACGCTGGCGGGAGATGTTCACAGTGGGTGGGGCTGGGTGCAGCTATATAGCAGCAACTCCAGTACAGGAAATCTCTTTATGCATTTCTTAATTTTGCTGTGAACCTAAAACTGCTCTAAAAAATTTAAGTCTTAAAAAAAAAAGGCTTCTGATTTTGGGGCAGTTGGTATCATTCTCCAAAGTTAACACTGATGATGTTGACAACTCATGAGCATGGAATGTTTTTCCATCTGTTTGTGTCCTCTTATTTCATCGAGTAGTGGTTTGTAGTTCTCCTTCAAGAGGTCCTTTACATTCCTTGTTAGTTGAATTCCTAGGTATTTTATTGTCTTTGTAGCTATTGTGAATGGCAGTTCATTCTTGATTTGGCTCGCTTTAAGCCTGTTATTGGTGTACAGGAATGCTTGTGATTTTTGCGCATTGATTCAACAGGTATAATTCTTATCACAAATTTATAAATTAGTACTTTAGTTTGAATTCTTTAGACTTCTGAGAGTTGGCGAATGTGAGTCATTGTCTCTAAATCTGATCAGTCTGATACTCTGAATCTGGTGCATTCATAACATCAAATTCTGGAGTTGAAAGAGTGAGGGGCTAACCCTAGACTACAGTAAATTAATCATAGTAAATAAGGGAGGCCTCAATCCACTTCTTTAGTTTTTTATTTTATTATTTTATTTTATTTTTAGAGACAGGGTCTTGCTCTATCACCCAGGCTGGAGTGAAGTTGTGCAACCATAGCTCATTCTAACCTCAAACTCCTGGGTTCAAGCAATCCTCCTGCACCAGCCTCCGGAGTGGCTAGAACTACAGGTGCATGACACTATGCCCAGCTAATTTTTTTTTTTTTTTTTGAGATGGAGTCTTGCTCTGTCAACAGGCTGGAGTGCAGTGGCACAATCTCGGTTCGCTGCAACCTCCACCTCCCAGCTTCAAGCGATTCTTCTGGCTCAGCCTCCTGAGTAGCTGGGACGACAGGCGCATGCCACCATGCCCCGCTAATTTTTGTATTTTTTTTAGTAGAGACGGGGTTTCACCATGTTGGCTAGGATGGTCTTAATCTCTTGACCTTGTGATCCACCCACCTCAGCCTCCCAAATGCTGGGATTACAGGTGTGAGCCACCGCGCCCGGCCTAATTTTTTTTTAAGATGGGATCTTGCTTTGTTGCCCAGTCTGGTCTCCTGCCTCAGCCTCCCAAAACACTGGGAATATAAGCATGAACCATGGTGTCTGGCTCCAGTCCACTTCTTTTAACTTCAGAGCAGGCTGTTCACACTCCTAATGAGTACTTATTTAATGTTATCTTATATTAGCATCAATTGCTGATATGCCTATCTTCCCTGTTAGACTGTAAACTCTCTGAAGGCAGGGACTGTATATTGGTCTCTGTATTTACAAAAGTACAGGTAAAGCATCTGCTACTCAGAAGGTGTGCAATAAACAAATGTTTGCTGTGTCTGGCAGATGGTGCCTGGCTGTTTTTGAAGGTTTATTTTTTAAACGAAGCATGATTTTTTTTCCTTCCAGTGTTGCTTAGGGTAGTCTCACAGTATCACTAGAATAGATCTTACAGCAACTTTTGGATAAAAGTCTTTCAGAGGCAAAATTACCCTTACAGGGTTTTCCTAAAACTTTCAGTAAGCTTTGAAAATTTAACAGACATCTTGAATTTGCTTCAAATAGGTTGTAATAATTTAAATGTGGAAATTGGAAACAAGAACTGTTTCCATGTATTTAGTTTTGTTTTCAAAACTTGTTTTTGTAAAGTATTGAGTAGATAGAAAATAATCTTTATAAATGAAGATTAATAATACAGTGAACATGTGTGTGCCCAGTACCCAGTTTAAAAAATAGCATATTATAATTAGCTTTGGGGTCCTGTATGTCCCTTCACAATTTTAGCCCCTTCTTTTTTTCTACAAAGGACCCAGTACCTGAATCACATTATTGTTTAATTGAAAAACAAAAATAAAAACAAAATCCAAGAATTCTTGATGCTTATGAATGTTTTTGGCCAATCTTAGAAGTTGAAATTGATTTATGATTAGTTTTATGACTGTTGTGCATTTTAAGAGAAAACAATTAGAAATCACAATTTCAAGGGATTTTTTTTTAGAATTCGTCCCAAAACATGGTGACTAAAAGAGACTCTGGTATCTCTAGAGGTGATCTGGTATCTCATGCAGGAGGTGGTATGTGAGTGAAATAAAGGAAGGGTAGGCATAGGTTTAAGAAACCCAGGTACTGGAATGTGTTATATTTAAATCAAGTAAAGTAGTTCATGGGATTAGTGTCTCTAAAATGGCAGAATAACTATCAGGATACAAAAAAAAGGGATATATTTTCCCTGAACTGGTATTATATATGTAACTCTTTGTTGTTGTTGTTGTTTGAGACAGAGCCTCACTCTGTGGCGCAGGCTGGAGTATAGTAGCTTGATCTCAGCTCACTGCAACCTCTGCCTCCCGGGTTTAAGTGATTCTCATGCCTGTCTCCTGAGTAGCTGGGATTACAGGTGCACACCACTACACCCAGCTAAATTTTGTATTTTTAGTAGAGACAGGTTTTGCCATGTTGGCCAGGCTGGTCTTAAACTCTTGACCTCCCGTATTCCACCTGCCTCGGCCTCCCTGATTACAGGCATAAGCCACTGTGCCTGGCCTATATATGTAACTCTTATTAGCAGATTCTTTTGAGGATCCTGTTAGGTTATAAATCAGCAAAAATCATCAGCAAACAGTGGCTCTAGTTCTGGATGGGTTTTTGGATACCCCTGTTTTAGGAAATAGAAGAACACTTCTAAAATCTAATATATGCCGATTGGTTATATTATTCATTGCAAGACACAAAATGAGTTTAATTTTTTAAAAAATAAAAAAAGAATGCTTTTCCTTTAAAAATGAACATTAATTTGTTAATTGACATCATTGTTTTCAATAGATTATTGGTGTGTGCATGCAATAATCTTAAATCCTGGCCCAAGGGATAGCAACCCATACCAGCAGGTTGGTAGGATAAACACATTACAGTAATGGATTTCAGTAACCTTCGAAAGGGAGCTTTATAATGGTCCTGTGGCTCATTATAGTGTTATTTTGAAAATACACTAATGGAAATACATGAAGCTGAAGACTGTGGTTAGATACATTAGGCTTCTTGAAAAAGATCACTAGTCAGTAAAAAAGTTCCTCAGACTGAGTTTGCTACCTTCTATGTTATGCCCCAGAAAATGAATAAAATTGTTTTAAGACTTTGAAGCAACAGGATCTATTGCATTTCAAACAAGACTTTAGGGGAATTGATGGCTTGTTACTAATGCATTTACACAGCACCTAGAAATTTTAAAGAGTAGTGAAACCTGGATTTGGAGAGAAAAGGTCTCAGAATCACATGCCAGGTGAAGTGGTACCTAGGATCAGAATATGCTCTCCAGAGCTGCTTTCATTAGCTCAGAAACTGGAGATGATGAATTGGTGACATTTTAAGCAAATTGAATTTCATAACTTATGGATTCGTGGACTTGCAGCAGGGATTTTATCTGTGTTATTCCTTTGATTTGTAAGACCTCTGGACTATAATTGTTCTTTACTCTGGATATTACTCATTATTAAAAATGATTTGTACCTTTAGCAATAAAATGGACTGTATAATGGGGAGTGACATTTGTGAAATTATGCTTGGATTGAATTTAACTTCCTGAAGTCCAGAAGTATCTTATCTATGGAAAGTGACATCTGCCTGATGTTTTCTTTGAGATACATGTGGAAGTACTGATTTATACACTTGAACTTACTCTAAACTTATTGTCACATGACAAGTACCAGGAATAAAAAGATTAGTGCCTATAGTTGTAAAACTGTAACTGAAATTTGACTCTTTTGAGTCAGTGTTTCAAGATGGCACATTTTTTCCCTTGTAAAATAAAGAACTCTTCACTTTTCAAATTTTTAGAGCTCTAAGGAAATAACTTCCATTTTCTGTTCCCTATAGGCCTCACTCCAGTTTGTATAACCCATTTTTTTTTTCTCTCAGATAAGTTCCCAGGAAACAAATACCTTGATTGGTTTTTTGATTTAGCAGGAAGACTATATCAGTAGTTTTTTAAAGGCAAGCTTGTTCATCTTATTTTCTGTTTAACTTCTTCAATGGTTTTCTATTGGCATTAAGAAAAAATTCAGAATCCTTAATGTGTCCTCTAAGACTGGACAGTGTCTAGCCCTTGCCAGTCCCTCTAGTCTCATTGCTCACTAGACATTGACCTTTATGGATCCTAGAAAATCAAATTCTTTTGGCTTGGGGCTTTCACATATGTTATCTGTTGAGAAGCATAGAGCAGAAGCATAGAACACATTGTAAGAGGGAAATATTGGCAATTTCACTACATTCAAGAAAAACACTGGAGGGAAAAGTTAAAATGAGGAATAGAAAACTACAGATTATGAATGTTTTGGCAACTACCAGAGTAAGATGAGCTAGGCCAACAGCTGTTGCTCTGCCAAGTGGAGCAGAAAGTCAGTTTAGACTGAACGGTTGAGATACCACTTCTGTTTGCCCTGGGATATAGGAACTCTCCTTCTCCAAGTGATATTTACATTGGAAAAGTCATATGTAAATGAGGGAACTGGATATTGAACAACAAACTTATGAACCTGAAACAACTTCAAAACTACAGGATCTGTTACTAATGTGGCAACTGTTGAATAAACCACACTTGGGTATCCGTGTTGTCTGACTGGTTCCAATGGTGGTGCTGCTGGTAGGTGGTAACCTTAGGACTGGAAAATAGTGCAACTTGCTAATCTAATAATGTAACTTTTACCTAGATTGGGCTTTTAGCCCTGTGACAAGTTTATTGCTGTGACTAAAGGAATTAGGGTAGGTAGGAGAAGGGAAAACACATCTTCAGCCTGTGCATACTTTCTCCACACTTCATCCGGCCAACCCAAGCTTCTTCTCCAGACTAATGCACCTCTTTCTTCTCAAGTTATTTCTTAGCCACCTATTATTCTTAGTCATAGAAC
Source organism: Cheracebus regulus (assembly GCA_963574635.1). Taxonomy (NCBI): domain Eukaryota; kingdom Metazoa; phylum Chordata; class Mammalia; order Primates; family Pitheciidae; genus Cheracebus; species Cheracebus regulus. The sequence goes on along the minus strand of CAUYQU010096587.1, from coordinate 15,881 downwards.
TAGAATCTTCACTTGCCTGGAACTTATCACAATTTTACTGGAGTGTTTATTTGCGTACTGTCTGCCTCCTTTACTGTAGAAAGTAAGTCCATGAGAGCCAGAATCAAATGAATCATTTGCCACAGAATCTACAGCATTTAGTACAATGCCAGTAAAATCTGAATACATAGATTCTGGTTATACCAGTTAAAATGTTTTATTTATAAATGATAGAAAAACCCAACACAATTTTAAGTGAAAAGGGAATTCATTGGCTTACATAAATAAAAACTTAGAGGTAATGCTGGCTTTGGGAACATTTGACCAGAGGTTCAGGTGATATCATCAGGAGCCTAGTTTTTCTGTGTCTCTCTGCTCTGCTTTCTGCAGTCTTGCTTTCATCCACAAAGTGATCACTGCCTGCTCTTCCAGGCTTTCCCTGTTTACTGGTTTATATGTATGACTCTGTGTGAGTACCATGCTGTTTTGATCATTACAGCCTTGTAGTAGATTTTAAGATCAGGTAGTGTGATGCCTCCAGGTTTGTTTCTTTTGCTCAAGATTGCTTTGGCTATATGGGGCTTCTATGTAGTTCTATATAAATGTTAGAATTATTAAGCCTTTGAAAAATTTCATTGAAATTTGATAGGAATTGCATGGAATCTGTAGATTTCTTTAAATAATATGGACATTTTTACAATGTTATTTCTTCTATTCTATGAACACAGATATCTTTCCATTTGTTTGTGTCTTTATCAATTTTTTTCATCAATGTTTTATAGATTTTGGTCTATAGATCTTTCATCTCCTTGGTTAAATGTACTCCTGCTTTTTTTTTCTGAGTCTATTATAAAAGGAATTGCTTTCTTGACTTCTTTTTTGGACAGTTCATTGTTAGTGTATAGACATGCTACTAAGTGGTATATGTTATGTGCTGAGCCTTTGTCTAGCAACCTATAAAATACTCTGATCCTTCTAAAACTGGGTCTTGCCTTGCTCTTGCACATGCCCTTAAAAGCTGAGTGCTTGCTACTAACTAATATAGAAATAAGTATTTTAAGCCTAAATCTGAGGTTCGAACTTGGATAAACAAACAATTATGTATCACAGTGATAGCTGATAAGAGATCTTTGGAAGAAAAGAATTTGATTACTAGTTTTAAAAACACAAGCAACAGACAGGTCTGACATTTATAAGTCTCAGTGCCCTCTAGAGCATATCAACTAAGAGCACCTTAGGAGAGTGGCAGGCAGAAGTCTTATTTAGAACTCTTCATGTTTCATTTCTTGTTATCATGAATTATTTCTTTTCTTTAATGTTGATTGGTTAGTGTTTAATCCTGCAGGAATGCAACCTTTAGCTGGGACGCTTGTGATGAACACATGTCTTGCAAAGATGTTTGTTACTATAAATTGCATTTACTTGCAAAATATATAGACTATGCTTATTATAGGTAAATTAATTTGTTTACATAAGCTAAAAGTAAACCACCTGTGGTAATTAAATCTCCAACTCTGTCAAACAACTGACTTGTTTTGTGTAAGTTGATTAACCAATTACTCTATAAAGCTCATGTATTTACCTGCTAGGAGGACATTTTTAAACACTTGTAATGTGACCTTCTTGAGGACTGCTTGAGATTCTATTGTAAATATAGCATGACTGCTGATTCCCTACTTATTTGTCTTTCTCAATCTCTAAAGAGTTCCTGCTTGCTATTTCCTATCACTGTGCTTTACTACCTATTGGATCCATACTTGTTTCTTATAACTTGCTGTTGCTTTATGCATTATCCCTTTCTGAAGGACTCGCTATCCTGCCTGCTGAGCTGCACTTTCTCCCCGCTGTGCCACTGAGTCTCTTCCTCTGGGAGCGCATCCCGCCCCATGCCCCAGCCTCTCCCAGTCTTTTGTCTCACACTGTAATCATGTGAAGTGAAAAATGTTATATTTCTCTTTCTAAAAAATTCAAACTATAAGCTAAATTAAGCTTCCTTTAATAGCTGTGTGATAACCTAAATTAAGGTACCTTTTGTAGTTGTGTGGTTCTTAACAGATTTTCTTTTGATAGGTCAAAATAAATTGAATTGAGAGGCTACTCAGTTGAAACAAACATTTTTATATACCCTTCTGCAGGGACTCACAACCTCTAGACCACTTGTCCTCAAATTTCTGAGGGCACAAGTTTAGCTGAGTATTTATTAAAATCTTAGGCTCTCTCCAGAGAGGGAAGTAGGTCTTATGTGGAATGTGAGAGCTTTCCTATATATAAACTTTCCTCATTATTTTGTTGCAAGTGGTCTGAGGTCCGCCCTTTGAGATGTAGTACTATGATGAAATAGAGAAATCCACAAAGGCCCTTTCTAATGCTTAAGGTAGAAAAATATGTGATTTGGCCTTTCTCCATTTTTGATTGATTGAAAGACTGATCAACATGAAGAAAAGCATCTTCTCAGAGAGATACCAGGCATTATTTTGGTGTTTCATTTGGACCGGTATACCATGCAGATATTTTGTTATTGAGTAAGCAAAACTTCCAGTTGGCCTATCATCTGATTGGATTGTCCTGAGGTTAGATGATACATTCTCATTGCCCTTATTGGGAAACAAAGATTTTACTTCCCTGTTCATATCATTACTTCCTGGTAGAACTTGGCTTGGTACTTAGTAAAAAAAGTATTAAAAAGAAAAGTAATTTTCTACTTTAGCTCTAATTTCAAGACATTCTTTGAGGTTTCTTGAATGTATTCCAACTTGCTGACTACTATGAAAATAGTAGTTGGGAAGATAGCATTGTCTATCCTTCCATCCACCCACCTATCCCTCCATGCATCCATCCATCCATCTGTTCATCAATTCATATATCCATCCATCATTCACATATTTATTAAACATCTCTTTTGTGCCAAACCCTGTACTAGATAGACATGGAGAAATAGCCATGAATAAAAATGACAATGTAATTTTGATGAGCACAAGGAATAAAAATCAGAAAGTATTCTAAAAGCAAGATCTAACTGAAAAGGTGGGTGTGGAGTGGGGGCATGAAAATTGGGGAGTACTTTTGAAGGATTCCCTGATGAAGTGATATTTAAGCTCTGATTTTGAGGATGAATAGGAGTTAGGCTAAAAAAAATGGAGAAATCTACTATGTGCATGATGTGGGGAAAAAACCATGTCTGTTCAAGGACCAGAGTGAAGAAAGTCACTGAGGGAATTAGGAGTGGGTCAAAAGATGAGGCAGGAGTGGCACACACAGACAGCTCACCAGAAACATGTGCACTGTGGCAATACTCATGTGCAGTGAAATACCACTGAGTGGCTCAAGGTGAGGAATGATGATGATGTTTTCTTTCAAAAAGGACAGATATGCTGCTGTATGGAGAATGGATTGACAGAAGAAAAGAAGCAAAAATGAATGCAGGAGATGAATTAGGAAGCCACTGCGATAGTCCAGGAGAGCGATGGTTGTGGATGGTTCTATGGTAATGATAGTGGAATTGGAGAGAGTAGATCTGAGACATAATTTGGAACTTGGTAATATATTCTTAGACATGGAGACAAAAGTCAGTGAGGCGTGACAGAGTTCTCCAAGTTCCTGGCTTAAGCATCTGAGTGGAGGACTATGCATTTTACTGAGGTCAGAGACAACAATAGGATAGAAATATCTGTGTAGGGAACTCATGCATTTGATACATTTGACTCCTATTGAGAGCAGGTCATTGAAGTAGAGCTGTCAAGTAAGTCATCTAGAACTCCAGAACAGAGTCATGCTTACAGATGCAAATTTGGAAGTAATCAGTGACTATATGATTAATGAAGTCATGGGATTGGATGGATTCATCTTGGAAGGTGAATAGAGATGGGGAAGACATTAGATATGTTATTGAGAAGGGGAGATCCAGAGAGCACAGGGAGAGACCAGCCTCTGAGAGGAGAAGGACATGTTTACTAATATAAAAACAGAAAGAGGAGGAGATGGATGAAGATGCAGGTAAATTTAGATGAGGGTTGTTGTTTCCACCCCCACCCCACCATAGAAGGTTAAGAGCTAACTTTATGAAGTTAGAGGCAAGGTTATCATCTAAGTGTAAGGAAGGTGGAAATTAGATTGAAGGTTTGAAGAGGAAGAGGGGGTTAAAAAGCATTGTTTTGAGGACACATGCCAACACTCCCATTGGCCTTCTACCAGGTGGCTGCCAGCTCCTCCTGGGGACAGTCCAGCACCAAGATGGCTAATGTCAATAGCAATACTTTTTGGATATACTTGAAAAATGTGGGCTGATTTGGTCTAGTAGTCTCCATTTTTTTGCAAGGCTTATATCTATTTTTTAAAACATCAATTATACTGTTGCTTCACTGCCTAGAATGCCTTCAATGACACTTCAAGGATATAAAGCACTACATTTTAGGCTACCAAAGGAGAATTGTCCATTTGAAGTGTGCGTACAATTCTGTTCTTGCTGAACACACCTGCTCTGAGAAAGTGGCTTTTGAATTTATACTAAGCAAGAAGGAGTCCCTGCAAAAAAAGCAGTGAAAACTTTGAAGTAGGCAATAGGATAAATCCGTCTTTGCTGACCTTAATGATTGAATTTCTATTTAAATAATGGCCTGTAGAGAAATCTGTAAAAGACTTCCCTCTAGTGTAAAATCTTACCAAAACTTGTTGTTAATGATATTTAAGTACGTTCATGGTTTGGTTCTCCCAGAATCTTTTATCAAGCTGAAGAGTTTTATAGTGAAACCTTTGATGGTCATGTTTAAGAGGTGCTCATAATGTTATGATGTGGATTGATTTGAAGCCAAACCCTGTAAGTGGGATTAATATACCTCTCTCTGTTTTTCCATCCTTAGTGCATATTTAACCAAGTTATTTTTTTCTCTGTTGATTTTATTTACTCATTAGCTGTGTTGTAATGAAGATTCCACAGTGACTAATTCTTCGGGCTCACAAGGAGCTCGAGATACGTCAGTGCCAGCGTAAGGCTGTAGTGCAAAACAGCTTTCTCTTCTCTCTCAAGCTGCCATCATAGAGGTACAATTACAACCTGTCATTTAAACACAAAGAGAATCCCCCTAAAGGTCTGTAGAATAAAACATCACAGAGAAGGTTATGGAGAGAAGAATACTGATATTTTTGGGCTATGAGCTCTGTAACAGTTCTAAAGAGATAGAACAGAATTTAATTTACTGAAAGTGAATTCATGGAAAACTACTCAGGGTTGGTGAACATGCTTGTTTTTTCTGTTATGTTCCCACATAGTTATTTTTTACTTCCACAATTCACCTTTCTCCAGCTTGCTTTAAGAGAGAAAACCTTGATTGTTGTGATATTTTTCTCTTTCTAGTATAATTTCCTTTGCTTTACTGCAAAGTCCCCAAATTACCCTAATCTTTCTATTTTCCAAAACTTACAATGTTTGCTCTCAATATCTTTAGATCTTATATTCGTTATTCTCTCTGGGCACACAGCACTCCTTCCTTCCTTCTTTTTTCACTCCTTTTTACTATTCACAATGTATTTAGTATTCAACAAAATCTCTTCCCAGTATTTTTACCAAGATCATGGTTTCCCCAAGGAAGAAAAGCACCTTAGTGCAATGAGTATGCATTAGCTTACTTAATGTGTTAAAATATTAAGAGTATTTGCTTTGTAAAAGATAACCACACTAAAATGAACCCACAGCAATAAATACTGGTGGAATTTCATGTATTTTGGCCCTTGAATTTGGATCATGAGATCTTTTAGGACTGTCTGCTCTCCCTACATTCAAAGTTAAAATTGGTTACATTCAAAGACTTGGTTCTTGTTTTCTTTGTTTCTTTTTTCCCCCTCATGCTACCTAATCTAAGATCCTGTTTTCTTAAACACTTGCTGGGTAATCTATATGAGTCCTTGGCCAGCTGTATCCTTTTTCCCAGGGGCACATCGTCTGACTTTCACCCAGGGTTGACTCCCCATGGAGAGTAGAAGGAAGGCTGAAAGCCTGACAGTAGTGTTTTGGTCCTGACACGCATGGCTACTATACAACATCTATCAGCCTCATATTCTTTACCTTTTTATGGGGATGACACCTATTGACCTTTTCCCAGGCAGGTGTGGACTCCTATGGTACTTTTATGAAATTTAGCAAACCCTGTTATAATCTTTTACTTTTTAAAAAACGTGGCTATCTTTAATCCCTGATGAAAAGTTTAAGAACTGTTTTGTTTTCAACTTTGTATACACATTTTCTTCCAGTGTCCAGTATAGAGTAAGCACATTGTAAGGGCTCAAAACATTTTTTTAAAATATGTAAATTCAATTCAATAACATTCCTGGAAATCTACATGTAAAGCATTTTCCTAGGTGTAATGGGGATGCCAAAATGAATAAGAATTTAAAATCTATGTAAGAGATAGACAGGGAGACAGCTAAGGGCACAGGTTGGAGAACAAAAGTGAGAGCATGGAGATACTGAAGAATCATTTGAGGAATGATTAATCACAATGCGAGAAATTTGGGAGGTGTTTTTCAAGAAGTTGCATTTCAACTAGTCTTGAAAGATGAGAAGAATTTGGGCACAGAGAAGCTGCTATGCAGAGGAGGAAGAGCTTCTCTGCCCACTGCTATGCAGAGGAAAAAGTCAAGTGGGATTGGGCCGATTTGTAACACATACACTCTTAGCAGAAAGCTTGAACTTTTGTCATTCATAATTAATAGAATAAGTATCAGAAGTTCCTCTTTGATCAGATTTCAGAGTTCAAGCAAAGAGCTAATAAATAATTCATTGTCCCTAAGTGTTATCTTCAGCTGCAAGTTTTCCCTAGATTTTGTATACACATGATGGAATAATAACCATTTCCTTCTTTTAATAATTTTCATAAGGGAGATAGACAGGTTGGGATGATCTTTCTGCTCAGAATAAGTGAAAGAAATGTATAATTTCATCATACATAATTTGGCTCATTATTTTAAAAAACAGAGAGTGCTGTATGGGCACAAGATGTCAAACTGTGTCCAAGAGGCCAACATCTCCGGGTCTTCTTCATCCACGAAGGAATTATGATTCTTGGTAGTAAGGGAAGAAGACTCACTCCAGCTTCTGTCCTTTCTTCCCTCCTGGGTTTGAGCCAACCCAGAGCCTAAGCTGAGGTTCTGGGAGTTATGCAGAGCAGTATCTGTGAGAGTTCCATGAAGCTATCAGGTTGCTCTCCAAACACTCAGCAGTGCACAGGTTTGGTGCGTTTGACACTTCCTCTCTTGCAGTCCTTCCTCTCATAAAAACACCTTAAAGACTTTCCATTCTCAGATTCCACAACTTGCCCTGTATCTTTAGATTGGAGAATGCTTTTGCTGGGTTCTTTGACACAGATTGATTATAACAATGCTTTATACTGTACATGCTGCAGAACAAGAGATGCTACAGTATGGGGTAAAGGCTTGAAGTTTAAACTGTCAAATAGCAGATCTCAAAAGTGAGAATCCTCAAAAGGGGATTATAAATAGAATATGGATCAGATAGTGATGTAAGAAGAAGGGAAACGTTTTGATTCAGCTTAGAGTAATGGAAAGCATGAATACCCTTTCTAGCAGATGCCATGGTGCCCTGCCTAGTTGCCTTTGGGTCCATCCTCCAGCTTCCCCATTTGTTGCTGCTAATAACTCATTCTTATGACCTTCAGAGGGTTGCCCTTGGGCAGTGGAGTCAACATGGAGACCTGGAAGAGTTTTTGCTATTCCTTCTGGGCATCCTCCAGCCAGTGATTAAGTGGCATGGGAGGACAAAAACTGTGTTCTTTTACCTCTAGATGGAGAAATTTTGAAGTATAATTTTCACTCTAGAGCTTCCTGCGAGATCAGGCTGAGCCTGGGTCTTCCATGAAACATACCCTTGCTTGCCTTGGCCCACTTCCCAATCCTGTTTCTTCTACCCCTTACTCTTCTGATAGCACATCCTTAATAAAGCATTTGTATCTAAATTCTGGGGTAAGGATCTGCTTAAGGGAGAACCTGCTCTAACATATCATTATCACACCAACTAGGAAAAAATATCTCCCTCATTTTGGAGTGTAAGAAAGAGAAAGAAGAGTTGTTTCATTGTTAGCAACATAGACTGTTCTGAAAGACAGAATTATAACTCTGCTTCTGTCTGCCATTGTATGAGAATAAATCAAGAGTGATAATAACACTACCAAATAGATATAAATGCATATGAAGTATTGGTCACAATGTTTTTCAAGCAAGAGTTCAGAGGACAGATATATTCTACTTCTCATCTTGTTTATTAAGCACCACATTTGTTTTCTCCAGGTTACTTTACATTGAAAACAAATGTACTTGGGGAGATAAAAGATGGCCTTTTTCCTCTAGTAAATAACATAAACATAACTTCTGTTGATTTTTGACAGGATAATCTCTCTATATCCTGCCAATGATCCATTTAAAATCCGTCTGTGTGGCTGCTCCTGTTGCCTACACAACCAAGACAATAAGCACCCTCGTAACTGAAGTTGCTACATCTGCTTCTTGGTGGCTTACGGGAATATCAGGTAACGGGCCACATACAGGTAAACTGACAGCTCACTGTTAGCAACAAAGAACAGAGAAAAGTGATTCAGGAGTCAAAATGTCAGGACTGAGACTGAATTAGTCTTAAGGAATTGTATCTAGAATGATCATCACCTAATAGAGTGCTGGGGAATACAAAGAAGACAGGAAGACTCAGCTTCAGTTCTTCACAATGGGTGTTACACTGCACACATTTCCTCATTCTATATGCCTTTGTCATCCTTTCTTAACATCTCCTCTTACACTCAGGATTAACATGTAGTGTTGACCAGTGCTTATTTATGCAAGCTGTCTCTGGATTGTGGGTTTGGTTGTTGCTGTTGTTTTTCTTTTTCTTTTTCTTTTTTTTTGGAGATGGAGTCTTGCTCTGTCCCCCAGGCAGGAGTGCAGTGGCACGATCTTGGCTCACTGCAACCTCCACCTCCTGGGTGCAAGCAATTCTCCTGCGTTAGTCTCCCAAATAGCTGGGATTACAGGTGTCCACCACCATGCCCTGCTAATTTTTGTATTTTTAGTAGAGATGAGGATTTTCCATGTTGGCCAGGCTGGTCTCAAACTCCTGACCTTAGGGGATCCACCCACAGCCTCCCAAAGTGCTGAGATTACAGATGTGAGCCACTGCGCGGCTGTTTTCATTGGGTTCTGTTTTATTGCCAGAGGATTGTTTTCTTCCTTTTTTAAAACTCCTCACTGTACGCACTCCAGGAGTGTTTTAATCTCGCTTATAAAATAGATGGTTTCTGCAAAATTAGTTTTGCTAGAAGGTTTATAATTTGAGTTCTTTATTATTTACTCAAGAGCATTTTGATATTTAAAGAAACCCTGCAGTGATTTCTTTTTTTAAAAAACAAATATCTTATTGAATTATGTGCAGTCATTTTCAGGTTCTTTTGTGTAGCAATTTGGTCTTTTTTTTTTTTTCCACAGCCTGAATTTTATCAACCAGGGAACTTCATTTTAGATGTTCTACAAACAAATATTGATTTCATGCAAAGTATATGACTGAATCCTCCCCCTTTATCTCTAGTGATCTGGGGATCTTCTCCTGGGGTGCAGCCAGTTCTTCCACTGTGAAAGTTAAAGGTTTTCAGTGTGAATAACCCATTTAGGGAAGGTAAAAGTGACAACAGAGAATGTGTTTCATCCTCTGTGTCCAGCTTGCCAGTTTAGGAGCATCTGGTAACCTCAAATCCTTTCCTCTCCATGCTCTCTGATAACCAAAGCAGTCCCTCTTATTCAATTGTGAAGACCTAGAATTAGGGTAGTCTCTGGGCCTCTATTTTAAAATTCTTAAAGTTTTAAAATACTTTTGTCTAAAACACAGACTTAGCATAGTATCTTGGGTGTCACCTAACACATCTGATATTATGATGGATTTAAAGGGCATGGACTCTTTTTCCTCTGTAAGATGACCTGCTTAATTTCTACTAAGGACAAGCCTTTATAATTCAGTGAAATAAAGATAAATGAAGTAAGTTTCTTAAATGTGGCCCTTTGCTGTTTGGGTGCAAGGGGAAAGATAAGGATTCAAGAACACTTGATCTTGAAATTCTCTTTCTGGGCCCGTTTCCCAGGACTTTTGAACACTTTTGTTACTGCTCAAATTGAGACCTTGCCAGAGTTTTTGCAATGGCTCCACAGCTTCTCACAATTTTACACTTCCTGTTACTGCATCTTTTTTTCTTGGTCACTTCACAATCTTATGGATTTGAGCCTCTGGCATTCTGGAACGAATAATCCATCCATATTGAACAGTTCTAAGCAGCTAGAAATTGGCTCTTTTAACTAATATTTGAGTATGGACTTCTGGTAAACATGGCAGGTTCACAAAGGCATTCAACACCACTGTCTCCATAAACCTAGATTTGATTATAATGGAAAGAAGAAAATAGCAAATGAGAGATATCAAGTGAATTTTGAAAAATAGAAAGTGTGTAAAGAATCTCCCCAATCCTGTGTGGAGAGGTGAGTTCCCTTCTATTCTGGAGAAGTTGAATCAGGCATGATATGGTCTCAGGGGGATCTGGCACAGCTGAGGACAGGGTGAGCATACATGCAGATAATAGGGTATTGAGTGAAAATCTGCATATAGAATGAGGAATGCCTTAGTCTCTTTATCCTGCTTAGCATCCAGCTCTCTGATGTCAGATGAATACCCCTTAACAGAAGATGAGAAGAAAGAGATGGGCCTATAAGAGAGATGTTCAGAGTCATCTGGGGAGTATTTCTAGGAAATGATTAGGTTCCCAATTGGTTAGCTTGCAGGTCAGCAAACTTTTGCCTCCACCCAATGTCCTTAAATATGAATGAATCCACCCAAGGATCACCAGACATTTGAGGAAGGCTTTTCCATGAAAAATAAAGGGCAAACCCAAATTGAGGGCGAGAGGTGTGGAAGCCACAGGAAATAGAAATAGGCAAGGAATATAAGAAAACATCTTGCAAAAACAATATTGTCAAAGAGATAAGAAACAATTGCATTTTATGAAAGAGGAGGCATGAGATAAAAAGGGGACTATTCAGAGAAGAAAAAGAAAGCACCTGGAAATTAAAACTGTGATACAAGATGAAATTGAGGAGCTCTCCTAGAAAATAGAAACAGTAACACCACCACAAAGTGTTGACAAATAGGAAGGTTCATAGTCTTGGATTCCCTAGTAAGAAAATAATATCATTTGAAAGTGATGATGATTTTTTTTTTTTTTTGAGACGGAGTCTCGCTCTGTCCTCCAGGTAGGAATGCAGTGGCACCATCTCAGCTCTTTTACCTTCTGTAGAATTCTCTAATTATTTGTTCTTGTCTTATCCAATTGCCTTGGGATTCCGGTACAACAGCACAGAATAGAAATAGGCATCTTTGTTTGGCTTCTGACTTGAATAGATAACCTTTAGCTGGTTGAGGATTACTCTGTATATTCTTGGCTGACTTGTTGCTATGGTTTAAATATGTCTCCTCCACAATTCAGGCATTGCCAATGTGCTAAGAAATGGGGGCTTTTAAGAAGTAATTAGCTGTGAGGGATCCTTCCTCATTAATAGGATTAAGGCCTTATTATAAAAGAGGCTTTGCACAATTCTGCTACCTTATTCTCTTACCTCCCACATCCCACTATTTGAGGACACAGCAAGAAGGCCCTCACAAGATGCTGGCACCTCAATCTTAAACTTTCTAGCCTCCAAAACTGTGAAAAATAAATTCCTGTTCTTTATAAATTACCCAGTCTTAGTTATTCTGTCAAAGCAGCACAAAGGAACTCAAGACAGTTACTACCTTTAATCATGAATGAGTGTTGAATTTTACAAAATGAAGATTTGCAAGTCTCCATTCAGAAGTTAATGTGTGTGTGTGTGTGTGCGTGTGTGTGTGTGCGTGTGTGTGTGTGTTTTAAACTATGAAAACAGTGTTTTATTGGTCTAGGAGTATAGTAAAGAATTGAGAGTCAGGGCAGAATAAACGTACATGTTTTATTCCTAATAAATCCTTCACAAAACAAGATATATTACTTAATGTAAAAAATGTTAAACAAATACAACATTGATGATGCAGCAATTAAAACAATTTAAATTATGACTTTTTTTAAGGTGTCATTTAGTACAGAGTTAATTTGATAGGGAAGAAATAATTGTCTTGAACTTAATTTGTTAATCTAATTATTTTATTTACATCGGTGTGGTGTTATTTTACCAGTATCTCAATCATTTATAGACAAAGTTACAAAACCTATCATAAGGTAAATCAATAACTTTAGTTAGATAACAAAAAACCAAATTCGTCTTATATTCCACAGTGCTGATAGAATAACCGATTGATGGTGTGTATATTTTTACTTGTGTGGACTGGCAATGTTCAGACACCAGTCCTACAATGTGAGCTGGAAAACAGAACTCTTTAAACATTGTAGGACAACAACAACAAAAAACTTGCTCTGAATTACTTGGACCAGAGAAACGAAGAAGTGAATTGGCAAGTAAATACTAGATTAGAAGTGAAAATTCTGCCTAGAAGATCTCCGAAAATAAATACTTTAGGGTGGCAAGCATCTTGGACTCCAGAGTCAGACTACCTAGATTTGAACCCCAACTCTATCCTTACTGGCTGTGTGGCTTTAGGAAAGTACTTGACCTCTGTGAGCTATAGTTTCCTCCTCTTTAAAATAAGGTTATAATAATGCCTACCTCATATGGATGCTATGAGAATCCACTGAATTAATATATGCCATTGAATAGTGCCTGATCCCTTAGATGTCTATAATGTCACTTATTATTTATTTGTTATTTTTAAGCTCAAAAACATGCATCTCCTTTTCTTCATAGATTACCATGGGACCATTTATAGTCTTTTCATCTCCATAGGAGAATTAGTATGTGTGTGCTTGTGCATATGTGTAGAGTGCTCTATGTTAGCCAGAATAACCCAATGAGTCATAATTGCAGAGCCTGATGCTGATAGCCCCCTATGTAATAAAACCTACAGAAATTGGATTACTATGTCATTGAATAGTTGCCTCTGTTTCCTTTTGACAGTAAGTTTTCCACATTCTGGCAAGCCTCCTAGTGTGTTCTGGATCAGAGCTATGTGCCAGAACCCCCTGGTTCTAAATTTACTTCCTACCTTGAGCTGTTTGTCTTCAGGCTTGGGTTTTACTTTTATGAGGCATGTTGGGATTTTAGAAGGAAAGTCAAACTGTAATGCACAATGTTTCTTAGCATTTCTGGCAAACACACTTATTAAGCCACGTATCTGTGAAAATGTTACACTTTATTCTTGAGCCTAAAAAAACAGCAACAACATCCTTCTTGAGCATTGGATAATCTCTTGGTTCCCCTTTTATACATGATATTGTAATTGTGCCTCTAATGAACACAAATTTCAGAACTTAGAAACAGTGAAAATAGAATATTTTGTAATTTGGATAGAGAGACTTTGAACAATGAGAATGTTCAGACTGTATGTCTGTGTCTTCTCTTAAAAATGGGAAGTAGTCTGTTGCCAGAATGATTAGAAGTAAAGAACTTCCTTTATTTCTTTCCTACATGACCTTGGCATGAGGCTAGCTCTGAAAAGAATTGGGAAGGAAACCTTGTTCTATCTTTTATATAGTTTACACAACTCCTCTTTTTTTCTCCTCCCTTCAGCTAAAGAGTCCAGCGAGCCCTAGATCTCTTTAAACCACTCTGTCTTCTCCAGAACAGCCTGAGTGTACAGAGAGTATCCACAACCTCATTAAGCTGGACACAGTATGTCACTTGTGCCTAGGAGTTCGAGGCTGCAGTGAGCTATGATAGTGCCACTGCATTCAAGCCTGAGTGATAAAGTGAGACCCCCATCTCTTGAAAAATAAACTGGTCATGATGCTAACATGTTAGCTGCCCAAGAGCATTTGCATTTTTAGGAAATTAAGAATAAGTCTCTGGTAATGGTATTTTGCACATTGAGAAATGACGGGAGGGCCATGGCAGGGGGCTGGTCTAAGCTCTCTGAAAGCGTATCGTAACAGGCAACTGCTTTACTGGTGCAGGGCTTCACAGTTTATAAAACACTTTAAAATTCATTTAGTTTTTCATATTTTATCACATCTCTGTAATAACCTTGTGAAGTAAGCATTATTAATATCCTCACTTTGTGGGTAAGAAAATTGAGCCCCAGAATATTTAAGTGTCTTGATCCAAGTTACAAAACTATAAGCCCATGGAGGTAGCTCATCTCCCTAATCAGATGTTGTTCCTTTGGGCAGATGGGAAAAATAGACTTTCTGGGTATGTTATTCTACCGGAAAGGACAAATACAAATTAAAACTAAAAGTTTTGATTCCCCTGATTGAAAATAAGGAAAGAGGTATCTTCCTTCCTTCTCTTTTTCTCAGGGTATTTGCTTTAGAAATGCTTTAGAAACTTTTAATTTTAAATACTTTCTCCTCTTTGAAATGTAAACATCAAAGGAGCTAACACCACTATCTCCCAGTTTGTGTGGGAGGGTAAAAGCTAACTTTGGTAAGTGCTTTGCTCCAAGTTGCAATACTACCTCCTGTCATAAAAAAAGGACATAAGAAACTTATTTTTCCTATAAAGACAATTAGCTTTAGATGCTAAACCCAATTGCCAGGTAAAGTTAGGATGAACTATGCGTGACTGAAGTATTCTTGCTTGAAGACTAGTTATTGTTTGTTTTGAAAACACATATGTAATGGGTATATCTGTTTGGTTATGTAAAAGGATGAGATTCCTTTCTGTGTTTGCAATCTCTTAGCACATTGCCTGTGATGGCCATCACATTCTAGTTTGATGCTTATTCAAAGTAAAACTGTTTTCTTTCTCTACTACTTTTGAGGAGAGGTTTTCTGAGTTGGGAGAACATTTCATTTTTAATTATATTTCCCCAACATACCCATGTCAATTTCACCCTCTTTTTTAACAAATGGAAAATCAGATAATTCTCAGATATCTGAAATCTGAATTTACTCTTTGTAAATTTTCATTTGTGTGGGAGTATTAATATTGGATGAGATTTTTGTCATACACCTTCACATAGAATGCGTATTGTCTTTAGTAGTTAGAATTATCATGTGTTTGGCCTTTTTTTTTGGTTGGATATCAGTTTTATTTTATAATTCAGGGAAACTATAGCTGCATTTACAATGGAATAATTTTCCCCTTGTGGTACAAAATCTTCAAACCAATAGAGGTCAAAATTTCTAGGAGAGAAAGTAAATATTCTGCAAATGGGTAATTAAATGTAATGATGAGAAGAGGCATACCATTTCTATTACTTGATTCTCAGTCTCATGGATTTTGGCTAGGAAGGAGGCACAATTCTACAAGCAAATATATACCTTATAAAGCAGAACCCTGTCTTTTCAAGGGGTTGTTTCCCGATTCGTGCTGCAATTAATTTTTTCCATATATATATATATATTATACTTTAGGTTCTGGGGTACATGTGCAGATCATGCAGAACTGTCGCATAGGTACATACATGGCAATGTGCTTTGCTGCCTCCATCCCCCCATCAGCTATATCTGGCATTTCTCCCCATGTTATCCCTCCCCAACCTCCCCACCCCCCGCTGTCCCTCCCCTAGCCCCCCAACAGACCCCAGTGTGTGATGCTCCCCTCCCTATGTCCATGTGTTCTTATTGTTCAACACCCGCCTATGAGTGAGAATATGCAATGTTTGATTTTCTGTTCTTGTGTCAGTTTGCTGAGAATGTTGGTTTCCAGATTCATCCATGTCCCTACAAAGGACACGAACTCATTGTTTTTTATGGCTGCATAGTATTCCATGGTGTAACCCAATGTAAAGAAACTAAGAACCTTATAGGATATTTTTACTTGGTATAGAATTTTGGATT
>CAUYQU010096586.1:0-41874 GCA_963574635.1 Cheracebus regulus | reverse complement strand
CAATCCCATTACTGGGTATAAACCCAAAGGATTATAAATTGTTCTACTATAAGGACACATGCACACGAATGTTCATTGCAGCACTGTTTACAATAGCAAAGACCTGGAACCAGCCCAAATGCCCATCGATGATAGACTAGACAGGGAAAATGTGGCACATATACACCATGGAATACTATGCAGCCATAAAAAACAGTGAGTTCGTGTCCTTTGTAGGGACATGGATGAAACTGGAAACCACCATTCTCAGCAAACTGATGCAAGAACAGATAATCAAACACCGCATGTTCTCACTCATAGGTGGGTGTTGAACAATGAGAACACATGGACACGGGGAGGGGAGCATCACACACTGGGGTCTGTCCGGGGTAAATTGGGGAGGGACAGCAGGGGGTGGGGACTTGGGGAGATATAGCATGGGGAGAAATGCCAGATATAGGCGATGGGGAGGAAGGCAGCAAATCACACTGCCATGTGTGTACCTATGCAACAATTTTGCATGTTCTTCACATGTACCCCCAAACCTAAAATGCAATAAAACAAAAGAAATAAAAACACTTCATGAAAGGTGGACATGAAAGCTAGGTGAATTATTGGCTGGGTGGTTAAAAGCATAAAAATAAATAAATTTGACAAAATGGGAGGAGAGATTTACAGACAGCTTCAGGATCCATGTCTGAGGCATCCAGTAATGCAGAGACAGTAAGACAGATAAGAACATTGTGCACTCAGCATTGCCCCCAACTCATTGCCAGGTTGTCACATTAAATGCACCAGGTTGCTTCCCTTCATACTACCAGAAAGATGTTTCTTGAAATAATGAAAAATAACCTTCTACCAAGATAATGCATCAGCTGATTAATCTAAAGTTTAAATTTTTGCTTTAGGGCTTGTGTTGAGTTTGGCTACAACCTATTTTACTCATCCTAGCATTGTATAGAAAATGCAATGTTCAAAAAGCAAGTGGTATGTTCAGTGGGAAAAGTGCAAGTTTTGGAGCCAAACAGATTAATCTGAGTCCTTGCTCTACCACTTAGCATTTGGAAAATAAGATTTCTTTATCTATTTTATTTCTTTAGAAGACTTTCCATAACTTATGATACAAATTTCTGTAGTTATTGTTTTTCCATTTATTCTAGTCATCTTTATACCCAAACTCTAAAT
This sequence comes from Cheracebus regulus, assembly GCA_963574635.1. Taxonomy (NCBI): domain Eukaryota; kingdom Metazoa; phylum Chordata; class Mammalia; order Primates; family Pitheciidae; genus Cheracebus; species Cheracebus regulus. Next base: position 40,710 of record CAUYQU010096586.1, on the reverse strand, counting down.
TCTCTATTTTGCCATAACCTGCTGGGAGGAGGGTGGGCCCACAGATTATTATAAAGGGTTCACAGAATCAGAGATATTTCAAATATTGCCTATAAACTAACTAAATAATGCCTCATATATATACATTGTATACTACACTATTTTTCATATATGTAAACATAATTTTGAATAAATAAATAAAATTTATTTAGAACTAGCTCACTGTTTTTGGCAGTTTTTTTAAAAATCAGTGGGTGATAAAAAAGATAATATCATGTGGATTTTTTTAAACTTCAAAAGAAGATCTCTAAAAAGTTAATAATATTGTTAAAAGCATTTCTCTTCCTGTTTATTTGCTGATTATTTTAAAGTCCTTCTAACTCCTTATTTTCTCTTTTTTCCTTCTCACCTTTCTTTCTGTCTAAGTTAGGTTCACTATTTTCTATGTCCAAAGTCTCTATTAGTTAATACTAAAAAATAGACTGAAGAAAATAGTTGGCAATTCTTCTTCCCAAGGATTTTTTTCCCCCAAAGACCCTTGTTCAGGTATATAAATTGTGTAAGTGCCTCCATCCCATGCTATTGAGATTTAAAAATAAAAAAAATTTATATTCCTTCAGCTGAAGTTCTCCTTGGTAGTGCATCTATCTCAGTATACCATATATTTGTTTTACATATATCCAGATGTATAGGAGCCTCTGCATATTCCAGGGTATACAACACATTGCAGTCCCTCCCTGCCACAGCCAGAGAGGTAGATCATAAAGTCACATTTACTCAACTCAAATCCAATCATCATCCCGGTATCCTGTCTTCATTACCACTTCAGGCAAACTACTGAAAATTGCTGCTAAGCTCTCAGTGTTTAAGCCTATTTTATTTTTTCTGCATTTTGAATAATAAATTTTGTAGATTTAAAATTTACAGAAAGTTAACATAATAATAATAGTAAATTAAGAACACTTATTTTTCCAACACCAAGAGTTAATGACTATAAAAAAATATTTATTTAACCTGGTCATATTTGTTTAACCTGTTGTTAAAGATGTGAAACCTAACAAAAAACTAAAATCTTTTTTAACCACCGTTACCAGTTGCATTCCCCAATTCATTTTTAGAGGCAACTCCTATCGTGTGTAGCTTTCCAGTTCATTTAAATATGTAGATATGTGAATATTTATTATTGCTTTGCATGTTTTAATTCAATTGTTTCTCATTATATTTGCATTTCATCTTGCCTTTTTTCACCCAATATTATTTTTCAATATCTGCATTTGTTATGCAGTATTTTATTTTATTTATATCTTAGATAAAGTTTGCTTTTTTATTTATTTATTTATTTTTTCCATAAGTTATTGGGGTAGAGGTGGTGTTTGGTTACATGAGTAAGTTCTTAGTGGTGATTGGTGAGATTTTGGTGCACCTATCACCTGAACATTACACACTTCATCTTCTTTCCCTTGCTACCCTCCCACTCCTCCCCACAAGTTTTTAAAGTCCATTGCATCATTCTTAGGCCTTTGTGTACTCATAGCTTAGCTCCCAGATGTCAGTGAGAACATATGATGTTTGATTTTCCACTCCTGAGTTACTTTACTTAGAATAATAGTCTCCAATCTCATCCAGGTTACTGCAAATGCTGTTAACTCATTCCTTTTTATGGCTGCATAGTATTCTGCCGTGTGTGTGTGTGTGTGTGTGTGTGTGTGTGTGTGTGTGTGTGTGTGTATACTCTGTATATTCTGCAGTTGTTAGGTGAAATGTTCTGTATGTATCTGTTAAGTCCATTTGTTCCAAGATACAGTTTAAATCCATTGTTTTGTTTGAGAAGGTTGAAGATAGGACTCCAGTCCCTTCAAGCTTATAAGGTTTCTGCTGAGAAATCTGCTGTTAATCTGATAGGTTTTCCTTTATAGGTTTCCTGGTGTTTCTGTCTCATAATTCGTAAGATTCTTTCATCTTAACTTTGGATAACCTGATGATAATATGGCTAGGTGAAGATCTTTTTGTGATGAATTTCCTGGATGTTCACTGTGCTTCTTGTATTTGAATGTCCAGGTCTCTAGCAAGGCAAGGGAAGATTTCCTTGATTATTCCCCTAAATATGATTTCCAAGCTTTTAGAATTCTCTTCTTCCTAGGGAACACCGATTATTTTTAGAGTTGGTCACTTAACATAAAGCCATACTTCTTGGAGTCTTTGTTCATATTTTCTTATTCTTTTTTTCTTTGTCTTTGTTGGATTGGGTTAATTCAAAGACCTTGCCTTTGAGCTCTGAATTTCCTTCTTCTACTTGTTCAATTCTATTGCTGAGACTTTCTAGAGCATTTTCTAAAAGTGTGTCCAAAGTTTCCTGAATTTTTCGTTGTTTTTTCTTTAAGCTATCTATTTCCTTGAATATTTCTCCCTTCACTTCTTGTATCATATTATGGATTTCCTTGCATCGGGCTTCTCCTTTCTCTGGTCCCTCCCTGATTAGCTTAATAACTAACCTCCTGAATTATTTTTCAGGTAAATTGGGGATTTTTTCTTGGTTTGGATCCATTGCTGGTGAACTATTGTGATTTTTGAAGGGTGTTGAACAGCCTTGTTTTGTCATATAACTAGGGTTGGTTTTCTGGTTCCTTCTCATTTGGGTAGGCTCTGACAGAGGGAAAGTCTAGGGCTGAAGGCTTTTTTTCAGATTCTTTTTTCCCATGGAGGCTTCCCTTGATGTAGTACTCTCCCACTTTTCCTATGGATGTGGCTTCCTGTGAGCTGAACTGCAGTGAATGTTGTCTCTCTTCTGGGTCTAGCCACCCAGCGAGTCTACCCGGCTCTGGACTGGTACTGGGGGCTGCCTGCACAGAGTCCTGTGATGTGAAGTGTTTAAGGGTCTCTCAGCCATAGATACTAACATCTGTTCTGGTGGAGGTGGCAGAGGGTGCAGTGAACTCCATAAAGGTCCTTAGCTTTGTTGGTTTAATGTTCTATGTTGGTTGGCCTCCTGCCAGGAGGTGGCACTTTCCAGAAAGCATCAATTGTGGTAGTATAAGGAGGAACCAGTGGTGGGCGGGGCCCTAGAAGTTTCAGGATTATATGCCCTTTGTCTTCTGCTAGCAGGGTGAGTAGGGAAGGACCAAAAGGTGGCGGCGGGGTAGGCACATCTGAGCTCAGTCTCTCTTTGAAGGGGTCATGCTGTGGCTGCTGTAAGGGACGAGGGTGAGCATCCCAGGTCACTGGAGTCGTGTACCTAGGAGGATTATGGCTATCTTTGCTGGGTCATACAGATTGTCAGAGAAGTGGAGGAAAGCCGGCAGTCATAGGCCTCACCCAGCTCCCATGCAAACCGAAGGGCAGGTCTCACTCCCACTGTGCCCCCACAACAGCCCCCAGATCATTTCCAGGTGGAGAGTGACATGGCTTTGAAAACCTGCCTCAGGCTACCAGCCTCTCAGCTGAGAAAGAAAAGGGCTTGGTTTTTCCCCCTCCTGTGGCACACCACGTTTGAGCCCTTCCCAGAATTCTGGCCAGGAGGCTTCTCATCCTGTTCAAATTGTTGGAGTTCAGCTTTAGATTTCCTTCTCCCTGTGGAGTTTTGCCCCCTGCTCCTCTCGCCTTGGATCCCTGTGGTGCCAGGCAGGAATGGCCTGCTAGGGGACCCAGCAAGCTCCCAGGGACTTTCTGCTGCTTCCTCTACCCCTGTATTTCACTCGGCTCTCCAGATTGACTCAGCTCCAGGTAAAGTTGGAAACTTCTCCTGCAAACAGACCTTAAGCTTCTCCGGTGGGGATGTGTATTCCGGAGAGGAGGGTCTTCCTTTCTCACTTCCTCAGTTGGGGCACTCACAGTTTTGAGGGTATCTCCCAGGTCCTGTAGAAGCAGTCCACTTCCTTCAGAGGTCTCAGTGTTTTATTTTATGGCTATAATTTGTTTATTCCTTACTTGAGGTCATTTAGATTGTCTCCATCCAAACATGTCATAATATACATTTTTCCCCTTGGATGAGAATTTTTCCAACATATATAGTATTTAAAAATTTTGTACTGTAGGAAAGATTATGACACAGTGTTAAAATTTTAGAATTTTCTTTTGTGGCAGTGTTATACTGATGCTAAAATTCTCTTCACTGTTTTGCACTGATGGTGTTTTGTTTTGCTAAGTTTTCAAAGTTTCCTTTGCTATTTTGCCCCTCAGTTTTCCCTACTCTTCTATGTGTCTCTTAACCCCTCCCACAATGGGTCTACTCATAGCTAACATCCCATTCCATTAGAGCCTTCACCAGAATGGTTATTCAGACGATACACATACATATTGCTTTCCTCTGACACTTTCCTCAGAAATAGCAAAAGTAAATCTGATGGAAAAAATCACAGAGAAAGATCAATTCTTTAAAATGTCAACTATCAGGCTGATATGAATGACTTAGATTCAGGAAGTGACAAGTAATGTATTGTCAGTTGGAAACTGAATTGCTAATCTTTAACCCCTGACCACCCAGACCATGGAAGATAAGATTTCCTAATTACTTCCTAAATGGGTGCAGCAGGCAGCCTACTGCATACAACACACACTCATTCCACCATGTGTCAGACCCAGTCACTGAATATTTTATGATGGTAGCCAGGTAATTAAGCAAATATTTGAAGGAGCAAAAGGGGCGATAGTGACAAGTGACAGGGTAGGGAGGTAGGAGAAAGCCTTGGATGCCTCCGTTTTTGTCACAGAATTTGATTGGATTAAAACTCTCAGACACAAATAAATAAGGTATTTGTGTTTTTATCTCTACTTAACTTTTAAATTTCACTACTCTGTCTATATCTCGTGTGTGAAGAGGAAACTGAGGCATGCATGAGACCACACAGATCTCACCAGTGGTATTTCAGTGCATGTCAGCTGCTCTGAGATCAGTGCTGTCTCCATTGTATGACTCTGAGGGTCGATCATCAGTCAATGAAGCAGTTGAGGCGGTGACAACAAAGTACCTTTCTATTCCTGTTGTAGGTGCTAAATGTCATTGCAATGAGCAGGGTGGTCAGTATAGGCAGGGTAGTGGCTTGAAGGATTTGAACTTGCAGTCAGAATCACAATGGCCTCTCATTAGCTATGAGATTTTGGGCAAGTACACCTATGCTCCTATCAGTAAAGTTAGCTATTATTATACACATATACAATCTGCAGGGAAATCCTCACATTTCGCCACAGTCAAACATTAGTTTCCTTCTATCTCTCTTTCCTTTCAGAACTTCAATAGTAGTAAAATATACTGACTGAAGTTTCAGATATAAAATTTAATGATATTTAGAAAGGTAGTTGTTGGGTGAATGAACACAAAGACTTCTAGGGTATTTGAGAAGAAAGTCAGATATATTAATTCCAAAGAATACAATTTGCACAAATAACAGTGTACTGCTAATATCTCTTGAAGAGATGCTTTGCTAAGATGAAAAACAATCATTTGTGGCTATCTCAGTCTTGGAAATAAATACTTGTTGGCATATGCTGTTTTAATAGTTTCAAACATAGAGAACACTTGCACTATTAATTACTAAGAAAACATTAGAAAAAGACATTGTGAGACTTCCACTTCTGCCCAAGAAGGAAGAAATGCTTTGGAAATTGCTTTCCTTCCGTAAAACCTAGAAATCCTAAGGACTGCGATCTCCGAGAGAAAGAAAACAATGGAGTGGGCAATATAATTTCTCCAGTTTACCACTGAGAGGCAATTTCCAGGTTGCTGGACAGGGAGAATCCAAATGGAGTTCGTAGTTTTGTGACTTGAAGAGACAGAAGTTGTAGTTTGGGGAGGCAGAAGCAGTCACAATTTGTGGGGAGAGTACCAGAGGAGAGGGACAGACAGGGGCAGAGACAGAGAGTCCCGGATATCTGCAGAAGGTTCCCTTTTAGTCTTTGGCTAAATATTCATCTGCACACACAGGGGATAAAACTTCCCAGGTTAGGGGAAACACTACTGGAAAGCAGCAGGCCCAACAGTTCCCATAATTCACATAGGACTGGGGATAGTTAACATTCTTGTCACACTGAGTGGCGAAATCGTGTGCTATGTGGGGTATCTGCAGGACTAAACTAGCCCTAGAGTGAAGTCTGCTTTGAACCCACCCTGATAAAGCTTAATGGCAAGCCTTGAATGGGTCAATATGATGTTCTAGTACAAGTGCCGTAATAAAGCCGAATATTCATTAAAGGAAAGCAACAGAATTTAACAATCACATAAAATTCACAATGGCCAATAAATGATAAAAATAACTCTGCTTGCAAATAAGCAGGAAAATTTGCTCAACGACTAGGATGAAGTCAAATTGTATAAAAGAACCAGAAAAGGCCAGGTGCGGTGGCTCACGCCTGTAATCCCATCATTTTGGGAGGCTGAGGCAGGCGGATCACCTGAGGTCAGGAGTTCAAGACCAGCCTGGCCAACATGGTGAAGTCCCATCTCTATTAAAAATACAAAAAAATTACCCTGGAGTGGTGGCAGGTGCCCGTCATCCCAGCTACTCGGGAGGCTGAAGCTGGAGAATAGCTTGAACCCAGGAGGCAGAAACTGCAGGGAGCCAAGAATCATGCCACTGCACTTCAGCCTGGGCGACATAGCAGGACTCTGTCTCAAAAAAACTACAAAAACCAAAAAAAAAAAAAAAAAAAAAAAAAAAAAAACAGAAAAGATAGAGATAAAGAAAGTAGGATACAAGTATCCTAAAATAACAAATATGTTCAAGGATATGAAAGAAAGCATGGACATAAGAGAAATGCTAAACCTGATAAAGAACCAAATACAACATTGAGAGATGAAAAATGCAACATCCACAAAGGCAAATGGACTGAATAAGATTAACAGATTAAACACAACAGAACAAAAGAGCAATGAACTTGAAGACAAAGTGATAGAAATTATTTTAAATGAAGTGCATAGAGGTAAAAAGTAAGAAGTGGACAAAATCTCTGTAACTTATGGTATAATATCAAGCAGTCTAACATATGTTTTCTAAGAGTCTCAAAATAAGAGGAGAAATAGTGAGTTGTACAGAAAAAAAAATATTTTCAGATCCAAGAAAATTAATAAAATCCCCAAGAAAAATAAGAATAAAGTAAAGCAGAGTATTTCACTCAGGGTCCAATTAAAAGAGAGAAGCCACACCACAATTTGAACAGGAAAGTTTAATACAAAAAATTATTCACTGTAATAGGGAATTGGCTAGTAAGAAGTAAAGAGAACTCTAAAGACGACAGGAAGCTGTAAGGAACTATTTCCCAAAAAAGGAGAAACACAGTCCCAATAGTCATTGTATCCATTGCTGACCACATTAATTCCTCCTCAAATTGCATCACAGACCCATTGAATATGTTGTTACTTAAAGGTTGAAGTTAACTTCTAATAATTTGTATATGAAATAAAAATGGGGAGAAAAGGGAAGGTGGCTAGGTTATACCAACAAGCATATGCACATAACAAAGAGAAAATATGCCAAGCTAATACAGTCCTCATGTCTATAATGGATCATGAGGTTGTAGTTAATACCTGTGACATGCTTCTTCAAGTGCTTGTTTTAAGTATTTTCCTTGCTTTCATTCAGAACCTCGGTTTCTTTAGGCTCTTTATCTGGGGGAGATTACTAAGCATTCATTCCTGAATGGTCTGAGACCTCAATCATTTGCTTTTTGTTGTAATTTTAAAATAGCTTTTACTATCAGGCATGGAATATTAGCATGGAAGTGCCAGGGCATTACCAAGGGTCCCCTGGATACTAGAGTTCTTTCTGCTTCCATTTTGTAGTAGCAATCCAGTTTTGCCTGTTAATTGGGATCAATCACTCCGGACAACAGACTAAAACTTTAAAGAAAACCTATTGGTTCAGAGGCTTAAGAAGACCAGAATGACTAGGTAGAAATTTCTGTGACATCTTGTCGTGTCCCTTGATGAAAGCATTGTCCCTTTAAGAACTAGGGCTAAACTCTATACCCAGCAAAATATTTTTCAAAAATAATGGCAAAATGAAGACTTTTTGAGACCAATAAAAACAAGCAGGGAGTCTTTCTTTCTTTGTTTTTATGTGTCATTTAAAGTAAACCTGTCCTTTATTCACTGGTTCTTTTTAAAATCGTACATTTAAAAAAATTTTCTGTAATTTTACTATAAGTATGTATTTCTTTTTACATTTTTTCTGCTTGGTATTCATTAGGTTTCACAAATGTAGATATTGATATCCTTCATCATTTCTTGTTAATGTTTAGCCATTGTTTATCCTAATATCGCCTCTGTTTCACTCTCTTTGGTCTCTCCTTCTGGGTTTCTAATTAAGCATGTGACAGAACTTCTTACTGCATATATGTCCTATATTAAAAAATTTATATTCTTTTGGTTCTCCATGTTTTATTCAGCTAATTTCTTCTAACCTATCTTCTGGTTCATTAACTCTTTCTTCAGCTGGGTATAATCTGCTAAACCCTTTCATTGAGTTCTTAATACTAGTTATTATATATTTTAGTTGTATAATTCCTATTTAGATCTTCTCTATATCATGTCTATAATTTTTTAACAGTTTCTATATCATGGCTGATAATTTTAAGCTTGGTTTTTATTTCCTCAAATATAATAGTTGTTACATAGTCTGTTGTCTAATCATTTCACCATCTGGAGTTCCTGTGCGTTTATTTCTGTTTTCTGATATTTCTCCAAATCCTTGTTCATAGGATCTTGTTTCTTTGTGTGCTTGGTTACCTCTGACCCTGCTGGACATTGAAATTGTAGGAATAATTTGAGAATCCAGATGATATAATTCTCTCTTGAATAGCTTTATGGCTTGTATAAAATATTGTAGAATCTGAGTTGATTAGTGAGCTACAAATGAATGGGATTCCATTGTATTGTTGAGAAATGTACATGCAGATTTGCCTCAAACTGTTTATATCATCAAATTCCATAATTTGGGAAGCTAACATGTCCTAATAGCTACCTTAAAATAAGACATATGTTTCTGTTTTTTGCATATTTGATTAAAATGGATTTAATTAGCATTCTAGTTTCTCTTTAAGCTCCTTGTTGGATACTGCAAACACTTTAAAAACATTCTATAATTAACATTCGGAGTCACATGGCTTTTAGTTTTAATTAGTAAATGTATCTATATGTCTGAACTTAAAAACCATGTTTTTGTTTTAAAAAATGTTTATATGTGATTTTTATTTGTTCCCACTGCTTTAGAAGATAATTGGCAGTGAAACTAATGTAACAGTAATAGTAATTTTGCAAAACACAGTCATACCAATATTACTCTGTAATTTGTACTGGTTATATTGATAGCATCTTATAGAATTAAAGAGATTTTGATCACACTGATGTAGTCTGCTAGAGAATATCTCCAATACCTGCCTGCCTGATACCATGGAAAGATGTAGATAGAAGAAATACCTTTTGGAAGTTACTTAGAAATAATTTAAGTTTATTAATCATCAAGCATTGAACTCATACCTTTCCTAAGAGCTGCTGATAATTGTGCCTTCTTGAATTCAATATTCATTCCAATAGAAAGATAAAGCCTAATGGAAGTAAGTCATAAAAATTACTCTTTCCTTCTCACTCCCATTTCTTGCCAGTCTAGCATCCTATTCCATTCTAACTCTTTCTTGAGCCTGATTACATCAGACCATGAGCATTTTATAGGTACCCTTCTGATTGTAATATCATTCCTTTGGGGAAAAAGAGGGATTGAATTATGCTATTTTTCCAAGTGCTTCCAGAATTAGAAACTAATATTACACAAATAAGTAGTATATGTATGTATGTATATATATATATATGGAGAGAGAGAGTGTATCAAAGAAAAAATATCTAGCCCTTAAACTCCAGATTAATAGGGTCATTCTTTCATTTAATTAAAAAAAGAAACAGTAATTCAAAACAGAAAGGGAAAAATGATTGACTCACAACACCAAGGGCCCCTCTGGGCATCCTGGAATGCGTTCTGTGACTGAATGATGGAGGGTATTTATCCCATGTGTTCATCCCAGAGAGCAAGTTTAAGTCCAGAATGCAGGACTGTGAAAAGAGTTTACTGAATAATTCCATTGACTCCTTCAATGATATTAATAGAACAGTAGGAACCCTTGTACCAACCAAGAGAGATAATCCACCTCTTTCCTCCCTAAGCTGCCTTGACAAATTGAAACTCCTCTTGTCTACGTTATATCTTAGATAAAGCTTAGTTATATCTTCGATAAAGCAATACACACACATCAGAAGAGACTCAAGCAACATTATCCTTCCTGTTTCCAAAACTGTATTCTATCAGTTGTATTTTCACATAAAGACCACAGATTTAACAAAAAGACTCTACAAGATACATGAAATCCAGGGGTGTTTTTGGCCTAGGAATATTATTGAAGACACAGTTCGCTACTTCATCCAGTGTCCCCCTAGAAAGGCCTCATGACACATTTATTTACAAATTAGAGTTAGAAAGCTTGGCTTTCCTACAGGAAATTCTGCTTTTCCCACTCCCCTTTTCTACTGATAGAAATCTTGTAACTGTTTCAACTGGACTCCTCAGAGCCTTGAAAAACAATCAAATTTATAGCTTAACTATTGATTTCGTTCATGTGTAAGGCTTGTAGTCTATTTGCATCCCCTTCTGTCTCTTCTTTCTTTCAAGATTTACATGTATCTTGGCCTTCACTGTGGAACTATATAATTTGTCACACCTTTATCAGGTGGAATTTCATTGTACATTAATGCCATTCCATTTGGGAAACAAAGTTGATTTTTTAAAAATTCCTCTCATGACCACTTCTGGTATGTAAGTTTCCTCCCTTATGAAAACATATTTAAATAGTCCTCAGCAATTTTTAAAACCCTTGATCCTGTATGTGACCAAGGACGCTAAAGCAGGTTCACCAACTATTGTCTTCCAAAGGCTATATTGGCAAAATACTATACCACTGCACAGAGAGAAAACCATATAAAAAGCTGCCAATGTCTTCTGTACCTTAGAAAAAGACTACAGAGACATTGTGGCTTGAGGAGCTTTTAAAAATCCTTTAGCTCAGACTGCACCCAAGAGCAAATATTTAATAAATAAGAATCTCTGGGGTAAAGACCAAGCAGTGGTACTTTTAAACCTCCCCCAGGTGATTCCACTGAGTATCGAGCTTGAAAACCAGTGTCCTAATGCAGTACATTTTAAACCCTAAGGGCATAGTTGGCACACAAATCCCTCAGGCATCTCCTTAAACAGCAGACTCCAGTGAAGCAGGTCTGGCATAGGGCTCAGGATTCTGAATTTCTAACAAGCACTTAGGTGAGGCTAATACTGCTGGCTGCAGTGCATGCTTTGAGTTGCAAGGTCCCAAAGAATAGATTGTGTTCTCTTGGTGACTGAACTGGGGTTTACATATTCCAGGGAAAATGAGATCATCAGCATGTCCTAGGGAGAATGCTAGATCATACATTTGGCAATCTGGATTCTAGTCCAAGTTCCATCTGTGGCAACAATGAAGTCTTTACCAAATCACTTTCCCTCGCTGGGTCTATGGTCCTTGTCTGTACTAAGAGGGTCTCTCTAGCATCCTTCTAGCTCCAAAATTCCGTTGCTTTGAAGACTCTCTCCATGTCTTAGTTCCATGTCTCAGCTGCTCCAGATAGTTACAGCTCTTACAAAGTGCAAAGCAGTTGGCTTGGTTGAAAAACAATCTGATAGGTGCTTACCTATTGGGAGAGAAAGTCATATGCACAAACTGGGGTTTGTGTATACTTTCTTTCACTTTTAAATTCCCGAACCAAGCACTGACCCTTTATGTGAACAAATCTTAGGTTACTTACATGAGCACATCCTGCCACATGCCATTTGGTGTCCTGATATATTTTTAACAATGTCAAACCTAAACTCGAGTAGTTTGATGCAAAAGTGCTTCCAATTCTCCTCTCTTGTCTGTATATATGTCCTCTGCAGTGTAACTCTGTGGCTCTTCCCATTAGGAGATGGAGGCTTTTTCCCTTCCCCTTGACTTTGAGTTTAGCTGTGGCCAATGGAATACAGCAGACATGATGTTGTGCCTATTCAAGTTTACGTTTCTAGAGGCTGTGTAGCTTTGAATCCTGCCTGGCTGCCATGTGTACAAGTCTGTACTAGCCTGATGAATGATGAAAGACACAAGAAACAGAGATGAGTCTTTCCAGCTGAGGCCACGCTAGGCCAGCCAGCCTCTAGCTAACTCAGCAGCTGATGTGAGTGAACCCTGACGAGGCTAGAAGAACCGTGGGTCAAGCACAGGCCAAACTGCCAACTTGCAGAATTGTGAGGAACAACAAACACTTTATAAAGATATATTTAAGTTCCAGGATACATGTGCAGGATGTGCAGTTTTATTACATAGGTAAACATGTGCCATGGTGGCTTGCTGCACCTATCAACCCATCACCTGGGTATTAAGCCCTGCAGTGCATTAGCTATTTATCCTCCCTCCCCCAACAACAGGCTCCAGCATGTGTTGTTCCTCTCCCTGTCTCCCTGCGTCCATGTATTCCATTGTTTAGCTCCCACTTATGAGTGAGAACATGTGGTATTTGTTTTTTGTTCCGGTGTTAGTTTGCTGAGGATGATGGCTTTTAGCTTCATCAATGTCCTTGCAAAGGACATGATCTCATTTTCTTATGGCTACGTAGTATTCCATGGTGTATATGTATCACACTTTATTTACCCAGTCTATCATTGATGGGCATTTGGGCTGATCCCATGTCTTTGCTTTGTAAATAGTGCTGTAATAAACATACACACGCATGCATCTTTATAATAATTTATATTCCTTTGAGTATATACCTAGTAATGGGATTACTGGGTCAAATAGTATTTCTGGTTCTAGATCCTTGAGGAATCACCACACTGTCTTCCACAATGGTTGAACTAATCTGCATTTCTATCAACAGTGTAAAAACATTCCTATTTCTCCACAGCCTCACCAGCATCTGTTGTTTTTTGACGTTTTAATAATCACCATTCTGACTGGTATGAGATGGTATTTCATTGTGGTTTTGATTTGCATTTCTCTAATGATCAGTGATGTTGAGCTTTTTTTCCCATATGCTTATTGGCCACATAAATATCTTCTTTTGAGAAGTGTCTGTTCATGTTCTTTGCCCACTTTTGAAGGGGTTGTCTGTTTCTTTCTTTTAAATTTGAATAAACACTTATTGTTTTAAGCTCTTTTTATATTGTGGTAAAACATACATAAAATTTACCATTTTAACTATTTTTAAGTGTAAAATTTGGTGATATTAAGTAAATTCACAATGTTGTACAACCATCACCGCTACTATTCCTTTCTGGAACTTTTTTTGTTTATCCTCTCACATAAAAACTTTGTTCACATTAAATAAAAACTCCCTTCTCTCCAGCCCCTGGTAACCCTAAATCTACCTTCTGTCTCTATGACTTTGGCTATCTAGGTTCATATAAGTGAAATCACACCAGACTTGTTATTTTGTGACTGGTTTATTTCACTTAGGATAATGTTTACAAGGTTCATCCATGTTGTAACGTTTATAAGAATTTCATTCCTTTTAAAAGTTGAATAATATCTACCACATTTTGTTTATCCATTCATTCATCTGTCAACAGACCTTTGGATTGTTGTATCTTTTGGCTGTCATCAATAATGCTCCTGTAATCTGTTTGAGTCCTTGTTTTGAACTATTTTGGGTGTACTAAAAAGTGGAGTTTCTGGGTCTTAGAGTTAAGTCCATGTTTAATCTTCTGAAGAATCAACAAACTGTTTTCAACAGCAGCTGCACCATTTGATATCCCCACCACCAATGCATGACAATGCCCATGTCTCCACATCCTTGAAGCACTTGTTATTTTCCATTAAAAATATTGTTTTTATAATAGCCATCCTAATGGATGTGAAGTGGTATCCCATTGTGATTTTGATTTGCACTTTCTCAGACTATGTTGAGTTTTTTTTTTCCTGCACTTATTGGCCATCTATATATCTTCTTTGGAGAAATATCTATCTATGTCTTTTGCCTGTATTTGAGTTGGGCTGTTTCTTTTTATTGTTGCTGAGTTGTTACAATTTTTAAATATATTCTGGGTGTTAATCCCTTATCAGATGTATTATTTGTTAATATTTTCTCCCATTCTACGGCTTGTATTTTCACTCTCTTAACAGTATAACTCTGTGCAAAAAGTTTTATGTTTTGATGAGTCTAATTTATCAATTTTTTTTCTTTTGGTGTTCGATTCTTTTAGAAGTTCAATTCTTGTACTTTTGGTGTAAATTTTAAAGAAATAATTACTAAATCCAGTGTCATGAAGCTTCCTCCAATATTTTCTTCTAAAAGTTTTATAGTTTTAATGTCTATGGTTACATTTTGACCCATTTTGAGTTTATTTCTGTATATGGTATAAGGTAAGGGGCAGCTTCATTTCTTTTGCTTGTGGGTATCCAGTTTTGCCAGAGTTATTTGTTGAAAAGATTATCTTTTCTCCATTATACAGTCTTGGCTGTCTTGCGGAAAAGCATTTGACTGCATATGTGAGGGTCTGTTTCTGAGTTCTATATTATATTCCACTGGTCTTGATGTCTGTTCGTATGCCAGCATAATATTATTTTGGTTTCAATTGTAGTTTTGTAGTAAGTTTTGAGATCAGGAGGTGTGAATCATCTAACATTGTTCTTTTTCAAGAGTGTTTTGGCTATTTGAGTCCCTTGGGATTCTATATGAATTTTAGGGATATTTTTCTATTTCTGTAAAAAACACTGTTGACATTTTGATAGGGATTGGATTGAACCTATAGATCACTTTGGTAGCATTGTCACCTTAACAATATTACATCTTCCAATGTATGAACAGATGTATTTTCGTTTATGTATCTCTTCTTTCTCTCAGTAATGTTTTGTAGTTTGAATGTGTTTTAAGCTCTTTAGCTTCAGAGTGCTTTGTTTCACAAAATTATTTGTGACAATAGATGACCATTATTGATATTAGTCTAGGCCACTGACTCTAAGGCTGCTGATTTCCCCACTGGATAAAAAGCTCCCAGTAAGGGATTAGCCTTTCTTATCTGCAAAACAGGTTGTCAAGGGAACAGCTTCTCTGCTGTCCTCACATTTCCCTGTAGAGTTTTCTACTGGAATAATACTTCTGTTCTCTCTCACCTCCCCTACTCATCTGCATGTGACAGGAGTGTGGCTTATCTGACAGGGGAGAAAGGAGAACAGTCAGGGGCCATACATGGCTCAAAGGATCTTCTCCTCATTTTTCTGGAGAGTTTTCCTGTCTACCTAGCCTGTATTTTCTACTTCCATTCAGTAAGGACCCAGAACATCTTTTCTGGAGGTTAAGAGTCCCACTCTGATCCCAAACAGGCAGGTGATAAGTGTGTGTAAAGTGACTCCTCTGCAGCGGGCTGACCAGTATCAGGCTTATATTTAAGCTGGAGGGGGAGGTGGCGGTGTATATTGTACAAGGCCTCCTTAGTAAATGGGGCTTTATAATAATAAAGCTGACATCTGGATTCCCATCTATCTTTCCCACAACCTATTACAAGGGAGAGTATGCAAAGATATTCACATTGCCTTAACCTCATGTATAAGCATAATAATTTGAGTTAGTCCTGGAACTGAGAGGAAAGCAAGCAGAATTTCCAAGAATTTAGAAATTGAGAAAGGGAGTTGCTACCAGAATGGAGGAAAGAGATCAGGAGGCAAAAGGGTTTAAAACAGAAAGGGCTGGTTCTATAACAAAAGAGTTGCCCTTCATTAATCACTACATGCTATCATCTGTCTCTTGCATTTGATCTTCCAAATAGCCCTAGGAGATATATATTATTATTATACCTCATTTTACAAACAAGAAAGAAGTTACCAGCATTGTCCGAGGTTCCATAGCTTTTTAGTGGTTGTAGTAGATGAAATATTGTCTGAATTCTTCCCTCCCTCCCTGTGATGATAATACATCTCACCTGTGTGTGACTTTTTAGAGTCTCCCAGTAGAGTGTGTGAAGCACAAAACCCTGACCCACCGACTTCGAGCTTGGCCACGTGTCTTATTTTGGCCACTGGAATGTTGGTGAACTGATAAAAGCAGAAGCTATCATATATATATTGACTGATTCCTTGAGAACTTGACCTGGGTAGTTCCTGGTCCAAAAAAAAAAAAAAAATTCCAAGAGGCATTGAGAACAGACCTGAACCCAACCTAAAACAGCCAACTCTAGGTGACCTGAACCTCAAAGCAAAGTAACCCCACCAAACTTAGGATCATGAGCAAAAAAAAAATAAATGCTGGTTGTTATAAGTCATTAGCATTTGGACAGTTGTTTGCTATGTAGCCTTTTTGCAACCATAGTTGACTAGTATGGTGAACTCGGGATTGAACTCCAGGAATGTAGAATGCAGGGCCCTTGCTTCTAATTTTGCTACCATACAGCCTAGGGAATAATACTGCCCATAGCTAGCTGCATTGTACTCAGGAGGAGCAGGGCCCCTTGGTGTCTGGGATGTGCTTACTACAGATGCTCACCTGTCATGCATTAATCATTTTTATGGCTAGTGCTTCAGGCTGATTTTTTGGTCAGTTTCTGAGAATCTAGAAGTTCTTTTTGCATATTATTCTATTCTTATCATTTTGCACTGCAGGACTTTTCCATCCTAGATTAGTAGCTAGTAAAAAGCTTGGTTTACATGCAAGATTTGATAGAGCCGAGATTCTGAGCTGCTCCAATCAGTCAAACGTGACCACAGAATCTGAGCTGAATGCAGAAAGGACCCTCTTTATCAATCAAAGTTCGGTTTCCTCTGAGGGAATAATTAGAACTGAATCCAAGGATATTCCCCATCCTGGTTGAACTGTACATGTAATAGAGCTTTAGCAGGCAAAACTATCCATTTATTCCATCTACTTTAACTAGAAATAACAAAACAAAAACTGAAAGCAAGCAAACAAAACAAAAATAAGATATCATCACTCATGAATTTTAGTTTCAATTCCTCTAAGTCACAGATGGTTGAGACAGAGGTGGCTTTGATGGGAAAGCCACGTTGATTTATTTTGCCTCATTTTATCTTGGCAAGGAACCCAGGAAGGTGGGAGGGACTACTTTCAACCCAGAAGCAAAGTGTATCAAGCTGGAAGGAATGGTGCCCTGGAGGGGAAAGATCACAGATGCCTCCAGTGTAGACAATCGCCAAATGGCCTACAAGCTACCTGCCAATGACACAGGGACTTTCTGTGTAGATGGAGCTCTCAGGGAGCAATGCAAGCACTTTAGACTCTTCCTGGGAAGTGCTTCTAGGTGGGGAGGGAGAACATATTGGCAGCAGCAACCTTTACCTCTAGGGAGGAGGTAGTGGTGTCAACTCCACCTTCTCGGTTTTCTTCTTCCTGCTTCTGTGAATCCCTTCTACTCATTCGACCTCATTCCCTGAAGACTTCACGTTCTGCCCTACTTACATCAGAGAATCAGCCCCTCCTGGCACCCGAAAGTTTCTGCCTCTCCCTGGCTGAATCCCCACCTTACATACAGCTTCTGCTGGAGAATAACATTCAAGACTGTTTTTGCATATTGTTCTTCTTAATGACCTAATACCCTACCTGTATGTTAGTTTGGCAAAGCTGTGTATATCCCCACTCCATGACTGGGTTTTCCTGACTCCAGATAGCTTATGTATTCAAGTTATTTTTCTAGATTTATGGATAACGTTAGAGTGCTTATTGTGTGCTACTATACACATCCTTTGAAGTGCATGCTCTCCCTCTCTCTCTGTATATAATCTCCATAACAACCCTATGAAATTTGCACTATTATCCTCATTTTACAGAACCAGGAGGTAGAAAAGCTGTGCATCTGAACCCAGGCCATCTGGCTACAGAACCCACATCTTAACTGCTACAGTCACATTGCTAGCATCATAAAAAATGCTTTCCTTCCTGACAGTTGTGTTAAGAGCTTTGCATATATTTTCAAATTTAATCCACTCAAAAATTCTATAAGATTGGCAGAATTATTATCATCACACCACAAATTATTGCTATCAGGGTAAATGCACCTGATAGCAATAACTTAAGCATACCCTTAGAATCACCCTGTATGGCAGATGCACCTCAATGTGCGTTCCAAGCTAGGGCATCCGGGAGTGGTTAACCTGATTAGTTCTTGTCAATAATAAACATCAGAGCCACTGGCTCTTCTGTGGAACACAAGCCATCTAGGGCACCGAGGTCCTGAGTTTTGGGTTAAATGAAGGCTGCCAGTTGCAGGTCGTTAGAAGGAGGGTGTTAAGTGAAAATGCTATATAAACTGCATGCTGTTTGCAGGCAGCTGCAGTGTTCTGCCACTGGGCCCTCTTCCCTGCATGTGAGCCCCCTAATAAAACCCTATGTCTCATTTTCTGGCTCTGGGTCTTTTCTCTGGCCTCTTGAATGTGGTACTTTCGCTACTGAGGTTAACAGGAGTTTGACACAACAGCATATAGCACGAGGAAACTGAAGTATGGAGACGTATAAGCCACTAAGTGAGGGTCACAAAACTACAGTTTAAATGGAGGAATCAGATTTTGAAGCCAGGTCTCTCTAGAGCCCAAACGTGTTCTCTTAGTTAGAAATCCCTATTCACATCCCTGCATACAAATTTGTGACCTCTGTGATTCCTCCTGCTTTGTGAGTCCCTCCGGCCTGATCTGCTTTGTCCCTTTGCCACCCATACACCAAAATGACACCTTTTTCTCCTCCTTCTTTAGATATTTAGAGAAAAGATACCTGGTTGTCTTGGCAGTTTTCCTCCTCTAGAGGGGCCACGGAATGCTGTAGCCTAGGCAATCTGTGGCAGGGGGGAAAAGCCCAGGCTTGTACAATTCTACACTGGGGCATTATCTGGGATGCAGCTTTATTCAGAAGTACTAAGTATCCCAGCACAAGGAACTGTAGGGAGAACAGGTGTTCTAATTTGTGTTAGAAAATTGGTGCTTCCTTGAAAGCAACCCAAGGAAGAAGAACTTTAGTGCATGTTCTTTATTTGGGAGGAGATTCCAGAAAGCCACATGAGAGACTGAAAAGAATGCAATGAAAATGAGAGAAATACACATTGGGTGCCCCAGTGAGCTGGTTACTGCTGTGGGCAACTGAGCCTCCATGCCACAGCAGATGCCCTGCAGAGCCATGTCAAATGCAGGTCAGAGAAGTGGGGATGTTTATCCAACAACTTCCCTTCCACATTGGTTAAGGATTACCTCTGTGGGCTTTCATTCCCTGGCATTTCTGGGCAGACGTGTTACATCAGAGAAAGCCCTTGGACACAGAACAGAGAGAAGCTGTTAGTGTGTCTGAGACGAAACCACCAAAGCTGCATGTAAACTCAGGTGTGTTCAGGGAATATGAAGCAGGGCACCTTTGTGACTGCTGTAGCCAGCTTTGCACATGGATAGATGTAGGTTTGAATATCTGTTCTGTCACCTAACTATAAGGTCTTATGCAAACTATGGAAACCTCTCTGTAAATATCAGATTCCTTCCCTAAAAAATAGAGATAATGATATATTACTAGATTGGCAGGAGGATCAAGTGAGACATATGTGTTAACACCTGGTTCAGTGCCAGTTATACAGTGGACAACTGTTATTGCTTTCCTACTGGGTTAAAAGTGAAGAGAATTGCTGGGCGTGGTGGCTCATGCCTGCAATCCCAGGACTTTGGGAGGCCAAGGTGGTTGGATTACTTGAGACCAGGAGTTTGAGACCAGCCTAGCCAACATGGTGAGACCCCCATTTCTACTAAAAGTACTGGAAATTAGCCAGGCATGGTGGCGCATGCCTGTAATCCCAGCTACTGGGGAGGCTGAGGTGGGAGAATCACTTGAACCTGAGAGGTGGAGGTTGCAGTGAGCTGAGATAGCACCTGGGTGACACAGCAAGACCACATGTCAAAAAAAAAAAAAAAAAGTGAAGAGAATTTAGACAGACTAGATGGTCAAAAGTGTAACCACCAGTGCTACTCACTTTTCTTAAGTTTCTGGATACTTAGTAGCTTGATATGATTTGGGTCTGTGTCCCTGCCCAAATCTCATGTCAAATAGTAATCCCCAATGTTGGAGGTGGGGCCTGGTGGGAGGTGATTGGATCATGGGGTGAACTTCTCATGAATGGCTTAGCACCATCCCCTTGGTACTATTCTTAAGGTAGTGAGTGAGTTCTCACAAGAGCTAATTGTTTAAAAGTATGTAGCACCTCCGGCCTCCCTCTCTTCCTCCTGCTCTGCCCATGTGACATATCTGCTCCGCTTTTGCCTTCCCCCATGATTGTAAGTTTCCTGAGGCCTCCCCAGAAGCCAAGCAGATGCCAGCATCATGCTTCCTGTGCAGCCTGCAGAACCATGAGCCAATTAAACCTCTCTTTATAAATTATCCAGTCTTAGTTATTTCTTTGTAGCAGTGTGAGAATGGACTAATCCAGATGCTTGTCGAGTAAAGGAAGGAGTAAAAGACCCCACATTTGCATGGTAGCCCAGGAGGGGCAATAACTCCAATTGTATACAGTTGCATGAATAGGGCTGAATCTCATAATCATAACATTGAGTAAAAGAAATCAGGCACAATAGCACAGGTACTACAGAATTCCATTAAAATTAAGTTCAAAAACCAGCAAAATTTATGGTTGGCAGCAGTTACCTAGAGGGATGATTGATAATGGGAGCAGGTACACAGTGAGAATCTGCTGGGGTTGGTTTATAACATTGTGACTCTTGATCTGGTGTGTTTCTTTTGTGAGAATGTGTTGGGCTATACACTTAATAGCTTGTGCACTTGAAAAAACATGTTAAATGTTAATTAAAACTTAAAAAAACTAAGGGTAGAGGAGTATAGGGCTTGGTTTTCTAGCATTGTAGGACCTGCCTCCCCATGAAATGAGAAATACAGAGGCACCAAGAGGTAATTTCCTTCTGTGTGCATCTAAAATAAAGAGACTTAAGAAAGCCAATCAATTTTAGAAAATTAACTGAAATTTAATACAAAAGATATTTTGCTGACTTATGTTTTAAAAATGAAGGTCTATATTTCATATTCTCTAATAACCTCCTCCTCCCATACCTTCTAATTACAGAGTAGAAAAGAGTAATGTTAGAGTTGAAAAGCCTGGCAGACACCACCTTCGACTGAGTGATCAGAGTGGGTGCCACCAGCCGTGAAACACATTGAATCTGGAACAATGGGAAGGCCCACCATGGCTTCCCTGATGGTCCTGCCAAAGCTGCATCACCTGAACTTGACTATGAGGAAGTGTCAGACAAAGTCAAATGGAGGGACATTCTGTAAAACAACTGGCCTGTGCTCTTCAGAAGTGCTGAGGTCAATACAAAGAAAGGCTGAGGAACTGTTCCAGAATCAATAAGACTAAAAAGAGATAGGACAACAAAATGCAACATGTAATTTTCAACTGGATCTTCATTATTGGAGCAACTGGAAACCCTTCCTGAGGCCTGAGAAATAAGTGGCAGTAAGGTCTCAGGGTTAATGTCTTGATTTTGATGGTGGCATGTGGCTATGTAGAAAATGCAGGCCTGGTGGCTCACGCCTATAATCCCAGCACTTTGGGAGGCACAGGTGGGAGGACTCACTTGGGCCCAGGAATTAAAGACCAGACTAGGCCACAAAGGGAAATACTGTATTATTAAAATATCAAAAGAAAATTAGCCAGGCACTGTAGGTAGCACATGCCTGCAGTCCCAGCTACTCAGGAGGCAAGGGTAGGAGGATTACTTGAGCCTGAGAGGTTGAGGCTGCAGTGAGCTATGATCATGCCATGGCACTCCAGCCTGGGCAACGGAGCAAGACTCTGTCTCAAAAAACAAAACAAAACAAGACAAAATCCAGAAAAGGAGAAAATGAAAATGATGCTTCTTTTTGGTACTATTAGTCAATTTAGACGGCTTTAACAGAATGCCACAGACTGAGTGGCTTTCAAACAATAGAAATCTATTTCTCACAGTTCTGGAGGCTAGGAAGCTCAAGATCAAGCTGCTAGCAGGTACAGTGTCTGGTGAGGGCATACTTCCTGGTTCTCAGACAGCCATCTTCTCACTATAACCTCACACAAGGGAGCTCTATGGGGTCTCTTTGATAGGGACACTAATACCACTTATGAGGGCTCTGCCCTCATTGACCTAATCACCTGCCAAAGGCCCCGCCACCAAATATCACACACTGGGGTTAAGGATTCCAACATACGAATTTTGGAGGGATACAAGCATTCAGTCTATAGCAGGTAGGTAACACACTATGGTATTTGGAAGTGACAGAATATCAGGTTGGCAACTTAATAGATTCAGGACACAAAGTTCTTTATATGGTACTCGCAAGTTTTCTGTACACTTGAGATTATTTGAAATAATGAAAAGTAAGAAAGTTTATATGAACACCCTAGCCAAGAGGACTCCAGAGCTTGGAGGACAGACGATCAGTCCAAGAATATGAGGTGGAAGCATTCCTTCTTGGTGTGGATTTGAACTGACGAGTAATCCCCCATTGTCTCTAGGTAAGACATGGTGTTCAGACACTCATGATCTCAAGTGATGTCCTTTATTTTGGCTTTCAGTCTCATTTTCAAAATCAAAGGAAAAATATTTAATATATAAAATATCTTCTCTGCACGACCAGACAGGGTATTTTTAAGAGAAAAATGTGTGTGCAATGTGCACATATTCTGAAATTAAAGGCAAGATTAATAGAGGGATTGTAAAAATGAATTAATTTATAGGAAGCCGCTGAAACACTATTTGAATCATTTAGATTAAATGTGCTTTACTGGACAGGGCAACTTCTACTGTGTTCTATTATCAGCAATAGATTGGCCCTGACAACCCTAATAAATTAAACTGTCCAGCGGCTGCTCGTTCATCTGATGCAGCTCGTAATTGAAACAAGAATAAAAGAGGAGAAAAGGAAAACCCTAGAAATGGAGGATCTTCTACGTGATGAAAAATAAAGCAATGTATCTGCAGATTTTGTGAATTAGTGATGTCTCTTTACCAAATTGTACTTATTATCAGGAACATATGAATTCAACCCCCCAGTGGAAGGGCTCAGGATGAAAGAAGTGCTTCTCTTTGCAGGCAAACACCTGGGCTTTGTGTAACAGGGCATTGGCAAACACATGATGCTGGGTGGGAAGGGAAAAGTACTTTACACAGCTTCTCTAGTAATGAAGATGGACTTGCCTTTGCTTCCCCAGGCCCAGGTCAGCAGCTGTAATTTGCAAACTGACTAGCTGGCTTTCAGGTAGAGCCAGAGCCAAGAGAATGAGTCAAATGAAGATGTCACCTGCAGTTGCAGCCCCATTTGTCCTGCCCTCCGCAACTGAGCTAGTGCCACCACTTTCCAGATTGATGAAAATCAAAGATATCACAGTTTAACCTCGCACAGGTGCCCACACATCCAGATCAATGGCAAAACCTAAGTGTGAAAACACTGATATTTTCCAGGCAAAGACACTGAAGATGGCAGAGCAGGTCGAGATGCAAACTCTTCCTCTGCGTCCGCAAGGCCTGCGTTTATGGTGGGGGTCACATGGGGCAGATGAGTCCACCAGAGGCACAGTCCTGGAGTTCTGCTGCCAACTCTCAGCCACCAGCGGTCAAAGCCATCAGAGTCAGGGACAGGAGGGTGTTTTTGCATTTGGCAAACATACCATTTTGTCCACTGGCCATGCTATCCTGGAAGATTTTACACCAGCAAAACAAAAGATTAAAAATGACTATAGATTTTGGCAAATTTTCAGTTTTAGGAATTTGGAAACCTTGGCCTGCATATTAGTTGGTGGAACTTTAGTATAGACAATACGTCTTCCTGTTTAAAATTCAAATGAATCCTCAAAAATGATTCCAAATGGAGTGGAAAGAAATCCAGACAGGACAGACATATATGCAACACTCTAAATCCATTCTATGTAAGGTCTGTAATCAGCATATGACGGGAGAAGAAGTAAATGCCAAGTGGTACTTTTCCTTTGAGGTAACCAAGTGTAGTAGGTTTTGCTTTGTTTTAAATAAGACACAGCCTTTGTTTTCTAAGAACACCAAACAGAATTTAAAAGACTCAAGCCTGCCCCCTGGTGTGAAGATAGATAAAAGCAACTGCAAAGGTTTAAAGGTATCTTCCCGAAAGTATCTTGGTGAGAGCTGAAATCACACTGATATATCAAAAACCTAATATATATAATCGGCTAATAAACCTCACAGTTGTTTTTACATTGAATGTGTTCAGAATTGGTATAGCCACCATGGAGGACATCAAAGAAATGGAAGAATTAGCCTGTGTCCTCCAGATAATCATTACTAAACACTTCCCTTGTATGCTGCCCCTAGGTAGAGCTTGAACGTAGCTTTCCACAATGAGCCTGTGCTGGCAGCTATCTCTGCTGTGTTTCTCTGCCCTTCTCAAACAAAGCTGCCAGGCATGGGGTTTTGGTGTTGCTCCATTCCATGACTGTAGATCGATCCCACAAGGTGCAGTGTGCTTGCAGCATTCTTACTTAAGATCAAATATATTATACATATTTATATATTGAGCCAAATAGCAAGCAGGGGATGTACCTGATGTTTGAATTACAAATAGGCAAATATAAGATGCCGACATATGCACATACCTAAGGTATTTCCTTTTTGGTCTTTGTAGCAGACTCTGTTGATATGCTGCATGGATGGGCTTGGATTTCTTTAACTGTTCTGGTAGATCCCTCCCGTGGCATCTGTGCACTTTGTTTCTAATGGTCTGCGCCTGTAATTCATTGCTGTCTTTTAAATATCTATCTCTCCACGTTTCACAGGTTGGGAGTGAAATCCCAGTGTGAGGTGCGGCCATCAGGAGGTAGTTCTGCTTTCATGAATGAGATTAGCGCCCTTATAAAAGAGATAGAGGGAGATAGGGGGGCCATTTCCCCTCTTCTGCCCTGGGAGGACATAGCCTTTGCTCCTTTTGCCCTTTTTGTCCTTCAGTGTTCATTCAAATGGACATCTTGGAAGAGGACTGCACCCTCACCAGACACAAAACCTGCTAGCACCTTGATCCTCGACTTCCAGCCTCCAGAACTGCGAGAAATAAACTTTTATTATTTGTAAATTTTCCAATCCCTGTATTTTGTTACAGCAGTAGGAAAGGACCAGGATATTCATCGTCAATGGACTGTCCTTGGCCTACTGGGATCCATTCGCCTGCATATTCAGAGATGTGGTAATGCCGGGAAGTAATATACCCTCTGGAATAGGGATTATTTTGAGCTGAGTCAACTGAGCAAAAGTAGATTCAGAACAAACTCTCTACTCTCCTCCTATCTGCCTAAAAACAAAACATAAAGTGCTGTTGTGAAGGTGCCCCCGCCCCACCCAAACTTGCATTCCAGTAAGTGGATAACAGCCTTATTACCAGAGATGGGATGGTACTGAAAGTCTACACAAACACACCTCACTCACTAGCCCTTTTATTTGTTTCTCATGTATTTACCTTCCCACATTTGCCACCTCAATCATCAAAAATCCTTTTGTTGTCACTTCTCTACATAATTATTCATCGTTGTTAAGATGCCATATAATCCCCAAGTTCTAATCACCCCTTTGAATTACTTATCACTGAGTTCTCCTGCCTGTATACGAGCTGCATGTGCTAATAGACTTCAGCCTGTCTGTTTTTGTTGTTGTTCTTATCTTTCATCAGTCTAATTTGCTGGGCCTCAGCCAAAGAACCCAATGGAGAGAGGAAAAAGTTTTTCTTCCCGTATCATGGGAGTGAGAGAGCCCAACTATGCCTCAAGAAGGAAGAAACTCTATGGCGTTATTTATGCTCCAGAGCGCCCCATGGATCAGACAGAGGCTGGGAACTTACTCGAGATTGTCCGTTGTTCACTTTTGGCCCTTTCCTGCTTATTTCCTTCATTTAATTACCAGTTTTTCTTGGGAACACTTCCTCCATAAATCCTTTGTGCAGGAATTGCCACTGTGACGTCTCTTCTAGGGAGCCATCCTGAGAAACCCTGTTCTCCTCTTTACAGGCACAACAGTGTTATTCTGCCACCGCAATCCCCCTGAGGCACAGGGTGTCTTGTCCCCCACAGAAAATGCTCCAGGGATGTGTGCTGATTAGACACAGAAACAGTTCAGACAGCAGACCACCAAATCGAATGCTCTCACTGAGGGCCATCCTCTGGGGCCACGCTGCCCTCAGCTCTTATACATGGCTGCAATTTTCTCTGGGCCTGGCATACCACACTTAGCACATTTCCTCTTAATGTCCTCTCCATCTGGAGAGCACATTTCTCAGTGTATTTAGCCGTTCTCACACTGCTATAAAGAAACACCTGAGACTGGGCAATTTATAAAGAAAAGGGGCTTAATTGGCTCAAGGTTCTGCAGGCTGTACAAGAAGCATGAGATGGCATCTGCTCAGCTTTTGGGGAGGCCTCAGGAAACTCACAATCGTGGCAGAAGGTGAAGAGGAAGCAGGCACGTCACATGACCGGAGTAGGAGCAAGTGAGAGAAGTGTGAGGAGGGGCTGCACATTTGTTGAGCTTAAACTCTTGGTTTTTATTTATTTATTGCAGAGCCTAATGGACCTGGAGGAAAAGAAAAACCCAACTTCATTTCCCCTCTAGCCACCCTGTCCCACCTCAGGGAAAAACTGAGAAGCTGAAGCTCACAGTCCAGGGTACAGGCTCAAGACAGACTGAGTCCTAATCACAGGGCTACAGACTGAGACCTAATCACAGGGCAATGGAACCCTTCCCTCCCCCACACCTTGCCCAAGGCCTATTTGCCACCGTTCCTGATCCAGCGCATCACATCTGGCTATCAACAAACAATCACAAGGCATACAAAAATGTAAAAACCAGTGTGTGAAAAGACAGAGCAAGTGTCGGAGCCAGACTCAGCAATGGCAGAGACGTCGAAGCTATGAGACTGGGCATTTAAAACAACTATGATTCATGTGCTAAGGGCTCTAATGGATGAAGTGGGCAGTAAGCAAGAACAGATGGGCAATGTAAACAGAGAGGTGAAAGTCCTAAGAAAGAATAAAAGAGAAGTGCGAGAGATCAAAAACGCTAATAGAAATGAAAGATGCTTCTGGCAGGCTCATTCATAGGGCAGACACAGCTGAGGGCAGACACAGCTGAGGAAAGACTCTGAGGCTGAGGATATCTCAACAGAAACATCCAAAGCTGAAAAACAAACGGAAAAAATACTGAATGAAAAAGGCACAGAATATCCAAGGACTGTGGAATAATTCGACGAGATATAACATATGTTTAACAGAATACCAAAAGGAGAAGAAAGAGAGGAAGGAGTAAATGGAATGTTGGAAACAATAATGACTGAAAACCAGACACCAAACCATAGATCCAGGAAGCTCAGAGAACACAAAACACGATAAATGTCAACAAAATTAATCCTAGCCATATCATTTTCAAACTACAGAAAACTCAGATAAGATAAAATCCTGAAACATATCATAGGAGAAAAACACCTTACTTCCTTAGAGGAACAAAGGTAAGAACTATGTCTGACTTCATGGAATCCATGCAAGCAAGAATACATTGGAGTGAAATATTGAAAGTGTCCAGAAAAAAACTCCACCAATCTAGCATTCTATACTCTGTGACATTGTCCTCCAAAAGTAAAGGAGGCTTACAGACTTTCTCAGATGAACAAAAAATTCAGGGAATTTGTTTCCAGCAGATCTGCCTTGCTAAATGTTAAAAGAAGTTCTTCAAGGCAATAAAAAAAAATATTATAGGTCAAAGGAAGAACATCAGAGAAGGAATAAGTTAAGGTAAAATGAAACTTTTAACTTGTTGTTCTTAATCTAACAGATCAATTGGTTAAAAATAATTGTAGCAATAATGTATTGACATATATACAAATGTACTACTGAGCCATGGAAAGATATGAAAGAAACAAATGCATATTACTAAGTAAAAGAAGCCAAACTGAGAAAAACTACATAATGTATGATTCCAACCATAGGACTCACTGGAAAAGGTAAAACTAAGGAGACAATAAAAGGATTAGTGGTTGTCCAGGGTTAGTGTGTGGGAGGGATGAACTGGTGGACCACAGAGGATTTTTAGGGCAGTGAAACTATTACCAGTGATACTACAATGGTAGATACAGGTCAGACATTTGTCAAAACCCATAGAATGTGCAACAGGAAACGTGAACCCTAATGTGAACTATGGACTTTGAGTGATAATGACGTGTCCATGGAGGTTCTTTGACTGTAACAAACATGCCACTCTGGTAGAGGATGTTGATCACTGGGGAGGCTGTGCATATATACGGGTGGGGAGCATATGGTCATCTCTGTACCTTCCACTTAATTTAGCTGTGAACCTAAAACTGCTCTAAAAAACAAAGTCTATTGGCTGGGTGCAGTGGCTCACCCCTGTAATCCCAACACTTTGGGAGGATGAGGTGGGTGGATCACTTGAGGTCAGGAGTTCAAGACCAGCCTGGCCAACACAGCGAAACCCCATCTCTACTAAAAAATGCAAAAATTAGCTGGGCATGGTGGCAGCCACCTGTAATCCAAGCTTCTCAGGAGGCTGAGGCAGGAGAATCGCTTAAACCCAGGAGGCGGAGGTTGTAGTGAGCTGAGATCACACCACTGCACTCCAACCTAGGCGACAGAGTGAGACTCTGTCTTAAAAAAACAAAAAGAGTCTATTAAAGAAAATTCACAAAAACCAAAAACAGATGTAGGCTAGATTTGGCCAGAGGGCTATAGTTTGTTGAATCTTGACTTAGAATAAGTCCTTTGTTGAAAGGGTAAAAACAAAACCAACCAACCAAAGTGTGTTCCAGTTACTGCTGCTGCATAATAACTCACCCCCAAACAACTATTTGATTTTGCATAATCATGTGGGTCAGGAATTTTGGAAGGGCATCTGCTGGGCAGTTGTCTGTCAATACAGTCAGATGTTGGCTAGGGCTGCAGCCACCTGGGGGCACAAGGGCCCGGACATCCACAATGCTCGCTCACATGGGCTGGCAGTGGATGGTGACTCTTGTCCAGGGGCACGGCTAGATGGTCTGCTGAGCACCACATGAAGCCTCTCCATGCTGCATGCTTCCCCCACAGCAAGCAACCCAGGAAAACAGGGTGAAAGCTGCATGGTCTTTCCTCATCTAGTGCTGAGAGGCCTCAGAGTAACTTCTCCATTCTTTTGGTTACAAGAGAATCACAAGCCAGTCCCAAGTCAAGGGGAGGAAAGACACCACCTCTGATAGGAAGCATGTCAAAGACACTGTGGCCAGTTTTTAAAATAGAGCAATGTTGAAGCTATACTCCACTGTACTTCTACCTGGAAGCAGGGGGTGTAGAATTGAAATTAATACTTATCACTATGAACCAGGCATTATGTCAAGTACAGTATGCATGTTAGCCCACAACAACTTCCTGAATTAAATAGGACAGTTTCCACAGTGCAGATGAGGAACTGGAAGCACAGAGAGTTTGAGGTGCTCGCTCCAATTACGTCAGTAGCATGTAGCAGATTCGAATGTCAACGCCAGATGTGCCTGATGTTCATTCTTCCAGATTCTTTTATGCTGCTGAGAACACAGCAAAGGCAAGTAGCATGTTGGGAAGGGAATCAGCGTTCCCTTTGGCTAAAACCTTTGTGCTTTTTATGGTAGGGTTTCTCAAACTTTAACACATATACACATCCCCCGGGCATCTTGCTAAAATAAATTCTCATCCTTCAGGGCTGGGCTGGGGACTGAGATTCCACATCTAACAAGCTCCCAGGGGATGCTTGCTGCTAGCCTGTGGCTCACACTGAGGGATATGGGGCTCTATGGCACAGCAGGGTGATATACTGGGATGCAGTGCCCAGATATGGCCCCGAGACCCAAGCAAAGCATGCTTCCTTCCTTAGGGGCCTGATAACCTTCCCA
This sequence comes from Cheracebus regulus, assembly GCA_963574635.1. Lineage (NCBI taxonomy): Eukaryota > Metazoa > Chordata > Mammalia > Primates > Pitheciidae > Cheracebus > Cheracebus regulus. The sequence continues at coordinate 10,805 of CAUYQU010096586.1, read as the reverse complement.
ATTCTGGGGTAGTGAGAGCCTAAGGATAGATGTCCAAAGGCGGGAGGTGGGTGGAATGTGGTTGAATTCCTTGGCAGTCTGGTCCATGATGCCAGTAGGCAAAGGAAGTTAGAAACTGCCATTTTCTTCTGGGAAAGTCTTTTTGTTTATTCTTTCACTTTGGTTTTTCTGGAGTTATATAAAAATATAGACAATTGTAAAAAGTTGGACCATTGCAATTGTGTGTGATTCAGGCAGAACAAGCCTGACAGGCATAACTGAGTCCAGAAAAAATGCCAAGTCATAAATCAAAAGGGAGATCAAACTAATTATTCCAAGTGAGTCAATGGCACAACATTTGTTTATCTTAATACATGATCAGCTCCACTAATTAAAATGCAAATTCGATTGCATTTATAACTGGTAACCCTGACAAGTTAAGGCTTCAATACATCCGATGTGTGAGCTGTTCAAACTTTTCGGGGACACTAGGTGGCGCCCGTGTACTTTTCTTGACAAAGCCAGGCTGCTTTAACCATTTAAAACTTCAATCAGTGGAAAGAAACAAGTTAGCCCAGTGGTTCTCAAAGACATTGAGTCAGAGCTCTGGGGATTGGGCCCCAGATTTGCACTGTAAGTAATTCTCCCCAGACCATTTTATTTTTATATTAGTTAAGGTTAATGTGCTGGCATTGGAAACAGCTAACACAGTTAAGTACTTAATTGAAATATGAGAAAACTGAGGCTGAGAAATTTACTCAATTTGCAGGGAGGAGACCCAAGAATCCCAATTCTTATCTGAACAGCTCTTCTACCAAAACATGAAAAATAAAACAGTGAAAGTTTTACATGAAGTTTGTTGTCAAAGCATCAAAGATACCTTTAAGCCTCTAAATTGTGTCCTGAAATTGAAGACACATCTTGGAAGAAAAGGTCGAACCTATCAAAAAGAAATTCCACAATGAATTAACATTCAGTGGAGCTAATATTAGTATAAGGAAAAATGAACATTATGTAAGTATGTAAAGACAAATAGGCTTGTAATGTGGCTCTCACCCTACTTGATGACAGCATATTCCAAGGAATATACAGCGCTGGCCGACACTAACAAGGGAGAAGGAACAGGTCTAGGAAGTGCCAGAAGAAGATACAGTAAGTACTATAAAACTCCAACAGAGAGGTAGATGCTTAACCTACAAAGTTCACCGTTACTTTATGTGCATGGATGAAAAAAATATCAGGTACCCCCTAAGATAATTATTTCCCCTTTGGAGTAAACATTCCTGGAATGAAGGACTTATCCCTGATTCATACAATGCTGTGTCCTCAGCACTGAGATTGGTAAGCATCTGGCATTTGTTGAAACAAAGATCCTGAAGGGGAAGAATGAAAATTTGAATTCGAGTCCCTTCAGAAGGATTGCAGAGAGCAGAAGGAGGATTCTGGGACCATCATGACCTACCCAACACTTCCTTCTTTTCCATGTTTAACTCCAGGGTGACCAAATGGCATCTGGGGCTGATGGGCGGTTGAGCCAGCAAATCTTGGGTGCTGAGGACATCTCAACAGAGAGTTTGTGGACTTGCTTCCACCTGGCTGGGGAAGAGACTGCGCTCTAGCTGCGCATGGGTGGACAGCAGGCTCAGGTCCTGGGAAGAACGTGGCCCACAGTAATATGGGGACCCAAGACCATGCATTACAGAACCATGGATTTCCCAGCTCTGGAGAGGTAGTGCTTAAAAGCTATACATCTCTGCCCTGGAGGCTGGGAGAGTATGAGAGATGGTGAAGGAAGAGAGGGGCTTCCTCCAGGCATCTCAATGGAAACTGACAGTCTGCCTGCATCACGCCATCAGTCTCCAGCTGTGCTTTCTACTTTGTCTTCCTCTAATCCATGGGACCACTATCACACAGAGAGAGGAACTAGCCAGAAAAAAATATATATGTATTAACATATTATAACCAGAGAGATTAGCAGCCGGAGAGAGAGAGAGAGAGAAAGAGAGAGAGAGAGAGAGAGAGAGAGAGAGAGAGGACAATGGCTCAGAACAGATTAAACCGATACCCAACAAAACAGAGCTACCGGAAGAGATAGATGACAACCTGAATGAAAAAGCAACAAGAGCATCTCTGTTGATTCAAGCATGGCATAAAAGAGAGTGTCTGGAAACAGGCAATTCAAAGCATGGACTGAAGGAGAAGATGGTCACTGCTGAGACGTGAGGTTGAAACTGACAAGTAGAAGAGATGTCTGAAAACCTATGCAAAAATACAGAGAGGAAAGTCATAAGGGGAAAAAGAGACTTAACATGCAAAATAAGGGAGTGTCAGAAGAATAAAAAGGAACAGATGGTGGGCATAATTGAACAAATAATAGATGATAATTTCCTTGAGCTAAAGACCTGAATAGGCAGCTTAAAAAATGTCATTACGTTCAGGGAAGGACTGAATTTTTTTTTTAATTTTAAAGAAAGACACATCTAGGTATATCCTGAAAAATTTTTAACTCTTAGAATAAAAAAGAGACTCTTATATATTTCCAAGAAAGAAAGAATGTTAATGGGCTGATTTAAAAAAAAAATTAAAAAGACTTACATAGGCATATCCTAGAAAATTCCGTAATTCTAAGAATAAAGAAAAATTCTTATATACTTCCAAGAAAGAATGAGAATACCAATGGGCTTATCATCTAAAAACATGAAGTTTAAAGAAGTACAGTCCTTCAGTTGACTTAGGGCCACTCCTCCTGAGAATGGCCCACAGTTATCCAGAAAGTGCTCACAGCCTCATGCAGTAGGGCCTGCAGTGTTATGCCCTTCTTTGGGGTGGTCTCAGCCAATTACTTACTGAAAAACAGTAATAAAACTCAGAATTACTATCTCCAGGGGAGACAACCCCATGGTGCCACTGACACTCCAGAGCTCCTGAGGGCTCAAGCTCAGGCTACACTGGAACTGAAACCACAGCTTTGTCCATAACATTCTTTGGCACTGTCCTGCCTGTCTTACTTTATCACAGGTGTCTCCTGAGACATCTCCCTCAGTAAGTCACTTGCAGAAGAACTCCTGTCTGAGGTTCTGCTTCTATGAAACCCAATCTGAGAGGAAAGGACTGAGAAACCTATACTCAACCAAGATAGAATTCACTTATCAGCAAAACCAAAACCAAATATATACATGATCAGATGTCAGACTTAAGAAATCAAAACATGATCATATATTAGAATTATCTCTAACCATTTTAGTGGTAATGCCAGTCCAGACTTTATCCAAATAACAGATGATCTAGATCTTTCCTTTCAATATGGTATCTACTAGACCCATGTGACTATTTAAATTAAAATCAAATCAAATCAAAAATTCAATTCTGAGACATCCTCATCATATTTCCAGAGTTCCATATCTCCATGTGTCTGGTGGCTACCCTAGTGGGCATTTACATTATCACAGAAAGTTCTACAGCATAGTGCTAATCTAGACACCGACCTCAAGGTGAAGTAAAGATAAGGAGGAGGGGAAAACCTGTTAATTCAGGGGTGTCCAACCCCTAGGTCGTTGATCCATCTCCGTACTGTCTGTGGACTGATCAGAAGTAGGCTACACAGCAGGAGGTGAGTGGTGGGCAGGTGAGCATTACCATTGAGCTCCGCCTCTTATCAGATCAGCAGCGGCATTAGGTTCTCACAGGGGTGCAAACCCTCTGGTGAACTCAGCATGTGAGGATCTAGGTCATGTGCTCCTTATGAGAATCTAATGCCTGATTATCTGAGGTGGAACAGCTTCATCCTGAAACCATCCCCAACCCTGTCTGTGGAAAAATTGTCTTCCACAAAACCGGCCCCTGGTGCCAAAAACGTTAGGGACCGCTGTGTTAAGCAACACACCTGGTGTGCAGTGAGTTTGTATGTATCTCTCTGTGTCTCTCTCTTTAACTGAATTAATTCTGAATGGATAAGTAAGACTGTCTAGGAATCATGTATTATAAAATAGCAAAATAAGGGCTCTTAGGCCAAGATGGTGGCTCATGCCTGTAATCCCAGAACTTTGGGAGGCTGAGGAGGGCGGATCACGAGGTCAGGAGTTCAAGACCAAGCTGGCCAATATGGTAAAACCCCATCTCTACTAAAAATACAAAAATTAGCCAGGCGTGGTGGCACTACTCAGGAGGCTGAGGTGGAAGAATCGCTTGAATCCGGGAGGTGGAGGTTGCAGTGAGCCGAGACTGTGCCACTGCACTCCAGCCCGGGCAACAGAGCGAGACTCCATCTCAAAAAAAAAGGGAGGGAGTCTTAAAACACAATGTACAGAAAATTCTAATAATAGTTTAGTGCTATACATATAAAATGAGTTCATCAACATCTAGGAGTTAGGGAAATAAAAGTGTTTTAAAGTCTCTTTGTCACAAGAAGTGGAGAAGGGGAACAAGAGGAATGGATGACATTTTTCTAATTGTTTCATCTTATTGGAATCAGAAATAGGGAGGATATATTGCATTTTGTGGGGAGAGATACAGTTAATATTATTGGGGGAGTTAGTTGGGAGTTTGTTTACAAATATAGTAAAAAAGGAAGATATATAATTGCAAGAGCACAGAAGGTGGAGAGTCCATTAGTGGAATGGAAAAGTGGAAACTCCAGGTTAATAAAGGAGAGGAACAGTATGAAAAGCATCATGATCAAATCGGCAAGAAATAAGGAAAAGGAGAAAATAAAAATGTACATTAAACAAAACATTAAGTAATATGAAAGAAATGAAATCAAGTAGATGAATTATGATACTAAACATAAATGTACCAAGTTATTCCAGTAAATGTCACATTGAATAAAGATAAAACAACATAAAACGAAACAACTATATGCTATTACAAGAAAATGCTTACAGATACCCAAAGAAAGTACAATGTTAGACTAAGGTAGGTAAAAACCAAAAGAAATCAAGTTTGAAAGTATAAGACAAAGGGGCATTTAAAGTTAAATGCATTAAACAAACTCTTACTAATGCAAGAATTATTGCAATATAACAGGAAAATTAACAAAGGATTTGAATACGAATTCACCAAATGAATGGTCCAATAGTTAAGATATAAAGAGATACTCAAGCACAATAGTGAAAAGAGAAAGGAAATAAAAACCACAATGAAATCCTCCTTAGAACTGCAAATATTCAATTTATATACCAGGGCATGGTGAGGATGTAACATGTGCAATCTTGTGCTTTACTGGTGGGGAGTACACTGGTACCATCATTCTGGAAAGCCATCTGTCAGTACTTACTAAATTCAATGGTATACATGTTTCGTGATCCAACAATCCACATTAGGATCATAGTATGTCTTGAGTCAAGACAATTTTAACCCAATGCTGAATATGAGGTCCAATATTAGGCAACAAAATATTATGAAAAATCACAATTCTAGAGAGATACTTAAACATACTTCTCTTAAAATTTGGCAGAAATAGTTTTTGATATAAAAATAAGTAAGGTATAGGAGAACTATATCAGAAAATGCAACTTTTGTCCAGTCCTATGGAAATTTTAGCCTCTCCTGGTTATCAATATCTCAGTCACTGACATACTCAATCTTATCTCAGTAAGCACTGACATCATGCCTAGCCCATGTTGGGTATTCAGAAATGCTGAACAAATTGAATATTGAATACCTAACAAGCATATTGATATGGTGAGTACATTAGAAAAGAGTAGAATTTGAACACTTGGAAGATGCTTCTAGGAAGATTTTCTTTATGCCATGTCTTGGATAGGATAGAAATATTAATAGAGATAAAGGCAACAGAATTTCTTCCAACTTACCTGTTTTATTGAAATTAAGGTTCATGTTTTCTCCTTACCTCTCTGTCTTATAATGTACTAGTGTTCCCATTATACCCTTGATAACTCACAGCCATCTCAAACACAGCTTTGTGCTTTGTGGAGTCTCCTGAGCTGGGTGGAGCATGCCTCAGCTCTGCCATTTGAGAGCTGTGTGACCATTGGCAAGTCCTTTGTGTTCTTTGAGCCTTGGATCACCCAGTTTGTAAAATAAGGCTAATATCTACTTCACAGGGGTTTAAATGGGGTAATATGTATTCAAATATGTTACTATGAACACAGTCCTGTACTCCAAAGTGAGTTCACATCTCACAGAAACAAATTATGAATCTATTATCAGCAAGAAGTAAGGATTCTTCACATTGATTTATGGGCAACAGAACTTTATAACGGCCATAAAGTAGATACAGGCCATTTACATCTACGGGTAGCCTTTCCTGAAGGTTAAAAAAGTATTATTACTACCACTACCACCACTGCCACCACCACATCCACCAATAATCTCTACTGACATCACTGTCTCCACAGCTTCCATCACCGCCTCTTTTACCACCTTCAAATACCTCCCCACCTCCAAACCACCTCCTTCACCATCAGTAACCACCACCATCTCCTCATATTTGATGAGAACTCTTTTATCCTGAAGTTCTTGCTCTCCCCTATCCACCCCATCTCATTTGACTTGATTTATGCAGTTTAAAGCTAAGGGAATAATAAACCAGTGAGGATCTGCCCTTAATTGAAGAGCTAACTTCAAATATGAACCACTTTCTACACCACTGTGCCAAGAAGCTATGCACCATGCTGGGTGGTCCTCCAACATTTTCCCCTGCTGCACTATACCCACGATTAGTGTCGAAGACAGCGCTGTGCCCAGGTTTTGGTGTGAAGTTATCAAAAGTAAGACTTTTTTGAATTTTACAATGATTTTTATTTGTCTTCATGTTTTATTCTTTTTCTTAGGGACAGGTGTTTCTCAGGCTAGAGTACAGTGGCTATTCACAGGCACCATCATAGCTCACTGCAGCCTTGAACTCCTGAGCTCAAGTGATGCTCCTGCCTCAGACTCCTCAGTAGCTGGGACCACAGTTGCATGCCCCTATGCCTGGCTCTGTCTTCATTTTTTTCCCTGTGTTCTCCGCTTAATTTCTCTCTGGTTGTTGACAATTTATAGGCTTGTTAAATCCTTGGCTTTATTCTTATTCATTAACTTGAAAATCTGAAGCACAGCTGATGGGTTAAAAAATAGCTTCCTGTTTTAGGCTCATTGTTCCCCTAATCAAATCAGTGACAAAACCATGAAGATCATAGGATTTGGAAGGTGAAAAAAATCATAGCACTCAAGACTGCAGGTGCCACTGGCTAACTGGGCTAACTGGGCTCTGGAACTGCAAGGTAAGACTATAAATAGGCCAAATAACTATGGGTGTAATCGTGCATTCAAAAACTCTACCTCTACATAAAAGAATGGAGTTTCTTACCTGTTTGAAGACAATGAAATTATCAATAAAAAATAAACTAACTATCAATATACATTTCCAACGAGGGTTTTAAAATCATGACACATCTGTAGAATTCTTATGGGGCCACTAAAACTAATATTGCAAACCCCAAACAAACAAAAACAGAAAAAGAAAACAAGAAAAAAATAAAAAAAATAATGTTGCAGTCAGTGTAATGAGACTTGAAGTTCATAGTTCCCAAACTATATGCCAGGATACCCCAGGGAACTGCAGCAAACTCACAATAATGTGGCAGGATATTTTATAATTTTGAAGAAAACAACAATATTTAACCTATCAGATGCCTTCTAAATTGCTGGTGCGCCTTTTAACATTAGATTATGCTACATGTGTTTTGATGACATTGGATGTAAAGTGGTGTATTTGGCAGTTGCAATGAATAACAACAACAACGAAAGTCCCGCATTAAAATCCATGTGGGGCAGGAAATGAGGGTGAGAGTGTTGTATCCAACCTGATTCCAAGGTTGAAGAAGTAAGGCAGTGTCCAGCAGGCCTGCCCACTTCACCAGTGCTTCAGAATAAAAGTATTTTATAAATTTCAATTTACATGTAATTGTTATGACATCCTTACTGTTTGGACTGAATTATCTAATAAAATGGAATTTTTTTTTTCTAGGAGGTACTGTGACAAGTTACTAAGAACCAAGAAACTTTGGTAACCCCTGAAATTTGGTGAAAAAAATGAAACCAAAATTGTGTAAACATAGTCAGCAATCTCTTGTGTGTGTGTGTGTGTGCGTGTGTGTGCATATGTGTCTGTGTTAAAATGGTGTAAAAATACATCAAAATTCAAAATTAAAAAAAAATGATGTCTTTATTTTCTCCATAGTTTTCTAATTTTGCTAAGCTGCCTATGATGAATGCTTAGTACTCTCATATGGTAAAAACATAAAAATGAAAGGTTTTTAGAAATAACTCTCAAAGGAAGCACATTTTCTTCTGTAGATAAAAATATCTGCTAAACATACCACAGGGTTTCATTTCTAGAGAAGGTTTATCACATTCAGCTGTTTCTCCAGCTTTCTGCTCTAACCTAAGTAGGATCTAGCTTTAGGACATGGAGATTTTGAAGAAAGCTATTTTTGCATGCATCCCTCCTTAGTGTTGTTTAAAAAGTGCTCCATTTCCCCACTCTTACAGACTTCTGAAAGTGAACTGGGCGTGGGGTTTCCAGCCAATGAAGTTTCCAGCCTCACAGCTCCCCTGTCCAGCAAAGACACTGCTGACCCCTCGACAGGGTGGTGGAGGAAGGAGGTGAGAGCTGCTGATGTCAGAGGCTGCTGCCCATAGTCATTCCTCTGCCTCCTGCTTCATGGTGGGAGCAACGGCCTGCAGCAGCCTGCAGGGTTCAGGTGAAAGATATCATTTGAAGCCTGCCCTTAGGAAATCTGCACTTGAATGCACCTGTAAGTGAAAGCTATCAGGGTACTTTTCCTTTTAATTTTCTTTCTTTTAGATGGAGTCTTGCTCTGTCACCCAGGCTGGAGTGCAATGGCACGATATCCACTCATGGCAACCTCCGCCTCCCAGGTTCAAGCAATTCTCCTGCCTCAGCCTCTAGAGTAGCGGAGCTTGCAGGTGCCCACCATGATGCCTGGCTAATTTTTGTATTTTTAGTAGACACAGGGCTTCACCATGTTGGCTAGGCTGGTCTCGAACTCCTGACCTCAAGTGATCCTCCTGCCTCTGCCTCCCAAAGTGCTGGGATTACAGGCATGAGCCATTGCGCCTGGCCTTTCCATTCAAATTTATAAGAACTCTGAGAACTCACACTTGTATAGTTTAGAGAGTTACATATAAATTGTTCCAAATAGTATTCCTGAAATGATGGAGACATATGTGTATAATTTTTGTTTTATAAATTGAGAGAGAAAATATTGTTCTCTTCTTCAAAAGGGCATTTTCATTATACTTTGTACACATGACTATTAAATTTGCTTAATTTTTTTTTATTTCTTGACTGCTAATATTTTAATGTATTAAGCTATTCAATCCTTACTCCAACCCTATGAGGTAGTAATGTTATATCCATTTTTAACAGATGAGGAAACTGAAGCTTACAGAAGTTGAGTAACTTGCACTAGGTCATATAGCTAGAATAAGAAGAATCAAGATTTTTAAAATTTATCTTGGACAGTTTGGCTCCAGAGGGCTTTTAAGCAATATACTGTCACTGTCTCTTTGTAAAGTTATTATTATTTTTTTACATTGGGGTACTCATTAGGTATGAATATAAGATCACACTCTTCCATAAAATCTAAAGTTACATATTCCCCAAATTTTCTAGGAAGTATAGTCATTTTGTTATTGAAGCTTTTATAACAAAATATTTATACTTCTGTTATAACATTATGTTTTCATTTGTCTTTACAATTCTTTCTCCCTCACTAGATTGTGCAGTCTGTGGAGATGAAGACCAAATACTGTTGTTGTTTTTTTCTCAGAAAGTAAGTGCACAATATTTATCAGTTAAAGAGATGAAAGCTGATATTATACTGATAGCAGTTGCCACCAGTGCTGGGCCTTTATCCCCTCAGTCCACCCCGGAGGCCACCTGCAGATATTTCCTATCCAGGCTGAAAGTTCCCCGAGTCTCTCTACCACAAAGTGTCCTCTGGCTTTTGGAGAATGCTTGGCCACGCATGGAGTTGCCAAGGAATTAACCCCTGGGAGAAACCCACAACCAAGAGAGCTTGGAGTTGGTGGCCAGATGTCTCCGCTTCCTTGCTCCTTGCTGGGCTACTTGTGAGGTGTGGTCCACATGGTCTCAGAGCATTCCTGGCATTACTGAGCCTTCTTGCCCATGGGTTGCCATTCATCAAGAAACCTTTATTGGCTTCTTCTCCTTTCTGGCCTCAGTACCTCATTCCCTCAGAGCTGCAAGGAAATGAATTTTGCCAGCAACTTAAGTGGGCTTTGAAGTGGATTTCTGCCCAGTCACACCTCTGGATGGGAAGGCAGAGGAAAATCTGGCCCAGCTGACACCGCAATTTCAGCCTCCTGAGACCTGAGGCATCAGTGAAGCTGTGCCAGACTCCTGACCCACAGAAACTACAAGGATGCTAACAAATATGTGTTGTTTTCAGCTGTTACATTTATGGTAATTTGTTACATAGCAATAGAAAACTAATAACAGCTTTTGATACCTGGAAGTGGGGAAATACTATAGCAAATGCCTAAAAAACATGAGCGTTAGTTTGCTTGGGCTGCTATAACAAAATAATCTAGAAATTTATTTCTCACAATTCTGGAGGCCAGAAGTCAGAGATTAAGGTGATAGGAGAGCTGTTTCTTCTAAGACCTCTCTCCTTGGCTTACAGATGGCTGTCTTCTTACCCGTATTCTCACATAGGCTTTCCCTGTGTGGGGTCTCTTCCTCCTCCTCCTCTTTTTTTTTAAATATACATGGGTATACATAGGGTCTTGCTGTTTGTTCAGGCTGGTCTTGAACTCCTGAACTCAAGTGATCCTCC
>CAUYQU010096585.1:0-17229 GCA_963574635.1 Cheracebus regulus | reverse complement strand
AGGCTGGAGTGCAGTGGTGCAATCTCAGCTCACTGCAACCTCCGCCTCCTGGGTTCAAGTGATTCCTCCGCCTCAGCCTCCCGAGTAGCTGGGACCACAGGCACGTGCCACCATGCCCGGCTATTTTTTGTAGAGACAGGACTTCACCATGTTGGCCAGGATGGTCTCCATCTCTTGACCTTGTGATCCGCCCACCTTGGCCTCCCAAAGTGCTGGGATTACAGGCATGAGCCACCGCGCCCGGCCAGTTTTTATTTTTTAAATTGTAGCATGTGTGTGTCCTTAGGGCTAATACGAGTCTTCTGTGGACAACACGTAGTTGGTTCCTGTTGATTCAGCCAGTCTTTTTCTTCTGAGTGCAAAGTTAGATATTTACATTTAAAGTATTACTGATGGAGAAGACCTTACCGTTGCCTTTCTGTTACATGTTATCTGTAATTCTTGTAGGTTTTTTTTTTGTTCTTCCTTTCTCATATACTGCTTTTTGTGTTTCATTGCTTTTTTGTGTAGACATGCTTTGACTCCCTTCTCATTTACGTTTTTTACATTTCATTTATTTATCTTTGAGACGGGGTCTCACTCTGTCACTCAGGCTAAGTGCAGTGGCACGATCATGGCTAACTACATCCTCCGCCTGCCAGGCTCAGATGTTTCTTATGCCCCAGCTTCCTGAGTAGCTGAAACTACAGGCGCCCACCACCATCCCCAGCTAATTTTTGTGTGTGTGTGTGTTTTTTTTTTAAAGATGGGGTTTCACCATGATGGCCAGGCTTGAACTCCTGACTTCAGGAGATCCACCCACCTCGGCCTCCCGAAGAGCTAGGATTACAGGCGTGGGCCACCGCGCCCGGCCAATTTTTGTATTTTTAGTAGAGATGAGGTTACACCATGTTGGTGAGGCTGGACTCGAACTCCTGATCTCAAGCAAACCACCTTCCTCAGATTCCCAAAATGCTGGGATTATAGGCGTGAGCCTCTGTGCCCAGCCATTGTTATTATTTAAAATAGTTTTGTCTTTTAGTTTTTAGTAAACATGTAAGTAGTTTAAGCATGATTACAATGTGAATATAACAATCACGTTAGTGTCCCTTCCTTTCGGTATGAAGAACTGAAGTGTGTTGTGTAGGTACTTGGGGGAAGTTATAGCATCATAATGAAACTTAAAATTTCCATAACCTGGCCTGGTGGAGTTGTTCATGCCTATAATCTCAGCACTTTGGGAGGCCAAGGAGGGCCGATCACCTGAGGTCAGGAGTTCAGAACTAGCCTGGCTAACATGATGAAACTCCGTCTCTACTAAAAATACAAAAATTAGCTGGGTGTGGTCGTGGGTGCCTCTAATCCCAGGCTGTCAAGAGACAGAGGCAAGAGAGTCGCTTGAACTTGGGAGGCAGAAGTTGCAGTGAGCCTGCATCGAGCCATTGCAGTGCTGTGATTGTTTGACTACAGAATTGCCATTGGATTTTGGTTATCTTTACATGAGCTCATTGTGGATTATTTATCAATATAGTATGTGTGGTTCTTTAGCATTCATTTATATACAGAAAATATGCTGTAAATATTAAGAATATATATTTTTCTCTTCATTGATGTGACGGTGTATAATTTTTGCAAAGTGTTACACACTTTAGGGTCACTGTGGAAAAATACTCCTTCCTTTAGGCTTACACATGTTTATCCCCTGTCAGTGTTTTGTCATGATACTGGAAATAGTCTTCAGTAGACATGGTTTGAAGTCCATGTAATCACCCTTTATGTATTAAAGGGTCTCACTTCTTTTGTGTTCCTTTTTGTGTGTCATATTTATACATTTTAGTATATTTACCATTTGTACTTAATTGGAAACCTATTTGTGTTTATATTTTGTAGATATCTCTTCCAAATACAAGATGAAGGAGCTCTTGTCAACAGCACAAGGCGATACAGAAGTGTTCCACACAGGGATATTAGATAGACATGAAAGTCATCACATTGGAGATTTTTGCTTCCAGGAAATTGAGAAAGATATGCATGATTTTGAGTTTAGAAATAGCCATGAGGCACTCATGAGAAAAACGGAAAAATTTCCTTGTGGTACAGACCAATATGATGAAAGGCGTGCTGGCAACAAGCCTATTAAAGATGAGCTTGGATTAAGCTTTCATTCACATCTCCCTGAACTGCACATATTTCAGAAAGAAGGGAAATTTGGTAATCAAGTTGAGAAATCTATCAATGTTGCTTCCTCAATTTCAACAACCAAAATAATTGCTTGTAGGCCCCAAACCCATATTTCTAATACCTATGACAATAATTTCCTCCATTCTTCATTACTCACACAAAAACAGAAAGTACACATGAGAGAAGTATCTTTGCAATGTCAAGAGAAAAAAGCCCTTAACTGTAGCTCTCTCTTGAGGAAACATCAGAGAATCCATTTAGGAGAGAAACAATATGAATGTGATGTATGCGGCAAGGTCTTTAATCAGAAGCAATACCTTGCATGTCATAGATGTCACACTGGTGAGAAATTTTACAAGTGTAATGAGTGTGGCAAGATCTTCAGTCAGAAGTCAACCCTTACACGCCATTGTAGACTTCATACTGGAGAGAAACCTTACAAGTGTAATGAGTGTGGCAAGACCTTTGGTCGAAATTCAGCCCTTGTAATTCATATGGCAATTCATACTGGAAAGAAACCTTACAAGTGTAAGGAGTGTGGCAGAACCTTCAGTCAGACATCGTCTTTTGTATATCATTGTAGACTTCATACTGGAGAGAAACTTTATAAATGTGAAAAATGTGACAAAGTTTTTAGTCGTAAATCAGACCTTGAAAAACATAAAATAATTCATACTGGAGAGAAACCATACAAATGTAAGGTATGTGACAAAGCTTTTGGGCGTGATTCGCACCTGATGCAACATACCAGAATTCACACTGGAGAGAAACCTTATAAGTGTAATGAGTGTGGCAAAGCCTTTCGTGGGCAGTCAGCACTTACTTACCATCAGTCAACCCATGGTATAGGGAGACTTTACAAATGTAATGATTGTCATCACGTCTTCAGTAACGCTACAACCATTGCAAGGCATTGGAGAATCCATAATAAAGAAAGATCTTACAAGTGTAATAAATGTGGCAAATTTTTCAGACATTGTTCATACCTTGCAGTTCATCGGCGAACTCATACTGGAGAGAAACCTTACAAATGTGAAGAATGTGATGCAGTTTTTAGTTGCAAATCAAACCTTGAAAGACATAGAAGAATTCATACTGGAGAGAAACCTTACGAGTGTCATGAGTGTGGCAAGACCTTCAGTCAGAAGTCATCCCTTACATGCCATCGTAGACTTCGTACTGGAGAAAAGCCTTACAGGTGTAATGAATGTGGCAAGACCTTCCGTCATAATTCAGCTCTTATAATTCATAAGGCAGTACATACTGGAGAAAAACCTTACAAGTGTAATGAGTGTGGCAAGGTTTTTAATCAACAAGCAAACCTTGCTTGTCATCGTAGAATTCATACCGGAGAGAAACCTTACAAGTGTAATGAGTGTGGCAAGACCTTCAGTCAGAAGTCATCTCTTGTATGCCATCATAGACTTCATACTGGAGAGAAACCTTACAAGTGTAACGAGTGTGGCAAGACCTTCCGTCACAATTCAGCCCTTATAATTCATAAGGCAGTACATACTGGAGAGAAACCTTACAAGTGTAATGAATGTGGCAAGGTTTTTAATCAACAAGCAAACCTTGCACGTCATCATAGGCTTCATACTGGAGAGAAACCTTACATGTGTAATGAATGTGGCAAGGTTTTTAATCAACAAGCACACCTTGTACGTCATCATAGACTTCATACTGGAGAGAAACCTTACAAATGTGAAGAATGTGACAAAATTTACAGTCGCAAATCAAGTCTTAAAAGACATAGGAGAATTCATACTGGAGAGAAACCTTACAAATGTGAAGAATGTAATAAAGCTTTCAGTCGCAAATCAAACCTTGAAAAACACAGAAAAATTCATACTGGAGAGAAACCATACAAATGTAAGGTTTGTGACAAGGTTTTTGGGCGTGATTCACACCTGGCACAACATACTAGAATTCACACTAGAGAGAAACAAGTTTAATGAGTGTGGCAAAGACTTTAGTGTGTAGTTAACACTTATTCACCATGAAGCAATGGTATAGGGAAACTTTACTAATGTAATGATTGTCACCAAGTCTTTAGTAACTCTGCAACCAATTTGCATTCTCCAATGCAAATCATTGGAGAATCCATAATGAATAGATTCTTGCAAGTGTAATCAGTTTGGCAAATTTTTTAGACATTGTTCTTACCTTTCAGTTCATTGGCGAACTCAAGAGAACCCTTACAAATGTCATAACTGTGGCAAGGTCTTCAGTCAATTTTCATTTTCATCTTATGCAAAACAATTCATACAGCAGAGAAACCTCACAAGTGTGATTATTATGGCAAAGGCTTCTCTTCAGAAGTTCACACCTTATTAGATTTTAGAGAATCCATACTGGACAGAAATCTTATAAGTGTCATTAAGTGTCACAAGGTCTTCAGGCAGAGGTCAGTCCTTGCAGAACATTGAAAAATTCATTTTTGAGATAATTGTTCTAGATGCGATGAGTATAGCAAACCATCAAGCATTAATTGACATTAGAGTCAATTCAGGATTGACTTGAGTTTGAGTTGACTTAACATTGAGTTCAAGCATTAATTGATATTAAAGTGTTTATGTTAAGAGGATTGGGCTGAGTGGGGTGGCTCACATCTGTATTCTTAGCACTTTGGGAGGCAAAGACAGATCACTTGAGTCTAGTTTGAGACCAGCCTGGGCAACAGATGTGAGCCACTTCTCCCAGCCTGTTTTTTGTTTCTTTAGAAAACTGATAGAGACTTTTATGGATATTGTGTTGAATCTAAATCACATTGAGTTTTATAATTTAATAATACTTTTCCAATCCATCAATATGAGTTGTATCGCTATATATGTTTTTAATCATTTTGATCAGCTTATAGATTTCATGGTACAAACTTCTCACCTTTTTACATTTACTCCTAAGTATTTCTTACTTTAAGTTCTCTAGCAAATGGAAGTGTGTTTTTTTCTTTTAAAATTATTTATTGTTTTATGGAAATTCAGCTAATTTTAAGTGCTAACTTTGTATTCTGCAATTACACTACATATGTTTATTGTACCAAAATATTTTGGTTGATTCTTTGTGATTTTCTTTCTTTTCTTTTTTTCTTTGAGAGACAGTGTCACTCTTGTTGCTCTAGCTGGAGTGCAATGGCACGAGCTTGGCTCACTGCAACCTCTGCCTCCTGAGTTCAAGTGTTTCTCCTACCTCAGCCTCCTGAGTAACTGGAATTATAGGTACCGTCCACCACGACCACCTACTTTTTTTGTATTTTTAGTAGAGATGTGGTTTTACCATGTTGACCAAGCTGGTTTTGAACTCCTAACTTCAGATGATCCTCCCATTTTAGTCTCCCATAATGCTGGAATTACAAGTGTAAGCCACTATGCCCAGCCAGTGATTTTCTACATAGAAAGTCATGTCATCTGCAAACACACACACACATACACACACACATATATATTTTTAGACAGAGTCTTTCTCTTGCCAGGCGGGAGTACCATGGCACAATTTCTGGTCTGCAACCTCCGCCTCCTATGTTCAAGCAGTTCTCCTGTTTCAGCCTTCTGTGTAGCTGGGACTACAGGCTTACATGACCACATGCAACTAATTTTTTTTTTTTTTTTTTGTATTTGAGTAGAGACAGGGTTTCACCATGTTGGCCATGGTGGTCTTCAATCTCCTATCCTTGGGATCCACCCGCCTTGGCCTCCCAAAGTGCTGAGATCATAGGTGTGAGTCACCTCGCCTGGCCTGACAAGTATAATTTTACTTCTTTCTGATTTGGATGAGTTTTATTTCTTTTGCTGTTTAATTGCTCTGGCTAGGACAGCCAGTATTTCTTGAATAGAAGGGATGAGAGCATTCTTGCATCATGTGAGATTCAATAGGAAAAGCATTTCATTTTCCCTTGTTGGTTATTTCACTGTGGTCATTTCATGGATGGTCTTTATATTTTTGAGATAAATTTCTTATCTACCTATTTTGTTTAGGATTTTTATGAAGGATGAATGTTGAATTTTGTTGAATGATTTTTCTTGATGTATTGAGATAATAATGTGGTTTTTATCTGTCATTCTGTGCAAATGGTATATCACATTGATTTGAGTACATTGAACCATCCTTGCATCCCATGAATAAGTAGCACTTGAATACGTACAATCCCTTTTTATATTCCCTTCAATACAGTTTGCTAGTATAAGGATCTTCAAGAAGTTCATGGAAAAATACATATTATGAACAATTTGTGCAGGAATTTCACACTTTTTGCACCAAAACAGACTCGTACAAACTTGTTATAACATGTCTGAATAGGCTCTAGTTTGAGGCACTCAGATAAGACATGAGTTTGAAAAGAGACTCCATGAGAGGAATACAAAGTCTGCTAAAATTGAAACAAGGAGAAACATTAAATATATGATACGATCAGATGCAATGCCTCAGCCTGAAATTCCAGTGCTGTCAGAGGCTGAGGAGGGTGGTTCACATGAGCCTAGGGATTCAAGACTAGCCTGGGCAACAGGGGGACCTCCTCTCTGCTAAAAAATAAAGGAAAAAAAAACTGGCCAAGTGTGGTGGTGCACGCCTGTGTCCCAGCTACTCAGGTTGCTCAAGTGGGAGGATGGCTTGAACCAGGGAATTCGATGCTGCAGTGATTCCTGATCTCCGCACTGCACTCCAGGTGGGGTCACAGAGCTAGACCCTGTCTCAGACAAGCAAATAAATGAGAGGCATAATTTCTCCTTTGAAATTAAAGGGAAAAAAATTCTTTTGTCTCTTTTCTCAGGATATTTATTTAGAACATTTGTAAATGTATTTTCTCTGTCTTCTGAAGTGGTACTTTTCAGACACTAAACATTTTTTCAGTTTAGTGATGATCTAAGGATGTCTTTTTAAAGGACTTGGGAGTTCTGTCTTTGAAATGCAAATGAAATATAGTACCTCTATCTCAGTGGTAAATTAAGTAATTCAAAATTAGGCTGGGCATGGTGGCTTATGCCTATAATTTCAGTTCTTTGGGAGGCTGAGGTAGGTGGATCACCTGAGGTCAGGAGTTTGAGACCAGTGTGACCAACATAATGAAACCCCATCTCTACCAGATACAAAAAATTAGCCTGGTGTGGTGGCACATGCCTGTTATTCCAGTCACTTTGGAGGCTGAGGCAGGAGAATTCCTTGAACCCAGGAGGCAGATGTTGCATTGAGCAGAGATTGTGCCATTGCAGTCTAGCCTGGGCAACAAGAGTGAAACTCCATCTCAAAAAAATAATTCCAATTTTCTTTCTTTCCTTTCTTTCTTTTTTTTTGAGATGGAGTGTCTGTCTCGCTCTGTCCCCCAGGCTGGAGTGCAGTGGCCTAAACTTAGCTCACTGCAATCTCCGCCTCTCTGGTTAAGTGCATTTCCTGCCTCAGCCTCCCGAGTAGCTGGCATTACAGGTGTGCGCCACCATGCCCAGCTAATTTCTGTATTTTTAGATGAGATGGGCTTTCCCCATTGCTAAAACGCGCTCTGAATGAATAGACCCCCCCCCGCCCCCCCCCAAGCAGGCTTTGTGTGAGCAACATGGCTGTTTATTCACCCGGGTGAGGGTGGGCTGAGTCCAACAAAAGAGTCAGCGGAGGGTGGTGGGATAGGAGTTGGTTTTATAGGTTTGGAGTAGGCATAGAAAATTACAGAAGTTACAGTTTAGGGCGGGTTTTGCAAGCTGGGAGGAGGTCGTAGGGTGTGGAGTCATGAGGTTGACAAGGTCAGTTACAAAGTCCAATTGCTCTGTCAGTTGAGGTGGGAATAAGGAAGAATGCCTAGGGGGAGCTTTGCATTTTACATTCTAGTTTGCATCCCTGTTCCAGACAGTTCCAGGGCTTTTGAATTATGCTTCAGCGTCCCAGGCGAATCGCGCCTTTAAAAACAGAAAAACAGGCCGTCCATGGTGGCTCACGCCTGTAATCCCAGCACAATGGGAGACCTAGGCGGGTGGATGACGAGGTCAGGAGTTCGACACCAGCCTGACCAACATGGTGAAACCCTGTCTCTACTAAAAATGGGGGAAAAAAAAAAAAAAGTTGTGGCATGCGCCTGTAATCCTAGCTACTCGGGAGGCTGAAGCAGGGGAATTGCTTGAACCAGGGCATCCTGGGTGACAGAGCGAGACTCCATCTCAAAAAATAAATAAACAACTAAACTGAAAAACAGAGGTCTGGGAGCCAGGCAGAGCAAAGTGTACTCCCCGCCCAGTCTCACACTGCCCCGCCTCCGGGGTCCCAGGCTGCTTATCAACCCCCCATGCCACGCCCCTTGCTTTTCACGCCACGCCCTGCCTCGCCCAGGCACCGCCCACCTCCTTAGGGTTCCTCCCAAGCCTGGCTTCTGTCCTGTGAAGGCGGATTCCTGCAGACACGGAAGCGCATCTCGTCACTGAGGGTCACACTGCAGCGCGTGAGTTTCACTCTGTCTCTAGTAAGTCAGCCCTTCGCAGACCCCCTGGAAATTCCCGTCCCCCTTCTTCCACCCAGAGCAAATTGGGACGTCCCTGTTAGAGTCCGGAGGTCTGTTCCTTTTGGGTTTGTTTTTTGCGACGGTCTCACTGTGTCACCCAGGCTGGGGTGCACTGCCACGTCTGCCACCCAGGTTCAACCGATTCTCCTGCCTCAGCCTCCCGAGTAGCTGAAATTACAGGCGCATGCCACCACACCTCCTATTCTGTCACTGGCCCGGCTAATTTTTGTAGTTTTTAGTAGAGACGGGGGTTTCATCTTCTTGGTCAGGCAGGTCTTGAACTCCTGACCGCTTGATCCACCCGCCTCGGCCTCCCAAAGTGCTGGGATTACAGACATGAGCCACCACCTCCAGCCTCCTTTCGGGTTTAAGGTCAGTCTGAGGCTGGTCCCGTCCCCAGGCTTTCTGCTGTAGAGCCTTCCTCCCGCCCGTCGCGTTTTCAAGTCCTCACACCGGACGTGGATTCCCGCCCTGGGCTTCTCCCGGCCTTTTTCTCGTCGGCCCCGGGAGCGCAGTGCAGACAGCCGCAGTCCCCGGGAGGCTGCGACCTCCGCCTGGTCCTGGGATCCCGCAGCCCCCACCGCTGCCCGAGGGCGCCATGCCCCACCTCCCTCCTCCTCAGGCCGGGCCATGCTGCTCCCCAGTTCCAACCCCTGCAGAACACGCTCTTCCGGGAGGCAGCCATCTGCCTCCATCCCCTCCCGGTGAGTGTGTGGGCCTCAGGGATCAGGAGAAAGAGCGAGCGACGGAGAAAGAAGTAGAAAAACTGAGGCAGAATGCTTGGTGCCACGGCTCACGTGAGGGATCCTAGCACTTTAGGAGACAGGTGGTAGAATCGTTTGAGCCCAGGAGTTTGAGACCAGCCTGGGCAACATGGCGAAAGCACATCCTTAGATAAAGTGTTTTTTGTTTTTGTTTTGTTTTTTAAAGACCGGGTTTCACCGTGTTGGCCAGGATGGTCTCGATCTCCTGACCTCGTGATCCGCCCGCCTCGGCCCCCCAAAATGCTGGGATTACAGGCGTGAGCCAGCGCGCCCGGCAGGAAATTTTTTCTTTTTTTAAAAGTTACTCAGGCATGGTGATGCGCGCCTGTGGTCCCAGCCACTTGAAAGGTTGCGGCTGGATTGGCTGAGTCCAGAATGTTGAGGGTGCCTTGAGCCGTGCTCCTGCCACTGCACTCGCGCCTGGAGGAGGAAGCAAGAATCCCTCTCCAAAAAAAAAAAGAAAGAAAGAAAAAAATAGAAAAAACTAAAAAGCAAAGAAAAACCCAATCTGAGAAAAGAATGAGGGGCGGGCGCGTGGCTCACGCCTGTAATTAGGAGGTGGAAGTGGGCAGATCAGAAAGTCAAGAGTTCCAGACCAGCTTGGCCAACGTGGTGAAACCCCGTCTCTACTAAGAATACAAACATTAGCCAGGCATGGTAACGGATCCCTGTAATCTCAGCTAGTCGGGCGGCTGAGGCAGAATTGGTTGAACCCAAGAGGCGGAGGCTGCAGTGAGCTGAGATCGCGCCTCTACACTCTAGCCTGGGCGACAAAGCAAGACTCCATCTCAAGAAGAAAAAATCAAAGAACACTAACTGGGCATGATGACTTATGCGAAACGCAGGAGAATTTATACAGAAGACAAACCTCACAAGTGTGATGATTGTGGCAAAGCCTTTAATTCACGTTCACACATCATTAGACATTAGAGAATCCATACTGGACAAAAATCCTTTTTTTTTTTTTTTTTGGTCTTGTCATTTTTTCCTTTTTGTGGAGGACGGGGTCTCACTTTATTGCCCAGGCAGGTCTTGAAATTCTGGGCTGAAAGCTATCCCGCCTCTGCCTTACAGGCATGAGCCACAGCACCTGGCGTTTTTTTTTTTTTTTTTTTTGAAAGGGAGTCTCACTGTCGCCCTGGCTAGAGTGCAATGGTGTGACCCCCACCTCACTGCAACCTCTGCCTCCCAGGTTCATGCAATTCTCCTGCCTCAGTCTCTTGAGTAGCTGGGATTACGGGCATGCGCCACGAAGCCTGGCTAATTTTTGTATTTTCAGTAGAGACGGGGTTTCGCGATTTTGGTAAGGCTGGTCTTGAACCTTGATCTCGTGATCCACCCGCGTAGGCTCCCCAAAGTGCTGGGATTACAGATGTGAGCCACCTCGCCCAGCCCAGGACAGAAATCTTAACAAATGTCATATGTGTGGCAAGGTCTTCAGTCCAAAGTCACTCATTGCAAAACATCAGAAAATTCATTTTTGAGATAATTGCTGCAAATGCAGTGAATATAGCTAAACCATCAAGCATTAATTAACATTAGAGTCAATTCAGCATTGACTTGATTTTGAGTTGACTTAACATTGAGTTCAAGCATTAATTGACATTAAAGTGTTTATTAAGAAGGTCAAGCCAGGTGTGGTGGCTTATGTCTGTAATCCCAGCACTTTGGGAAGCCAAGCTAGGTAGATACTTGAGGTCAGCAGTTTGATACCAGCTTGGCCAACAGATGTCAGACACTTTTTTCCAGCCTGTTTATTGTTTCTTTAACAAAAACTGATAGGAATTTTTATGTGTATTGTGTTGAATCTAAATCACATTGGGTTATATAATCATTTAACAATATTAATCCATCAATATGGGTTGTATCTCTATATATGTTTTTAATCATTTTGATCAATGTTTGTAGATTTCAAGGTACAAACTTCTCACCTTTTTACATTTATTCCTAAGTATTTCTTACTTTAAGTCCTCTGGGAAATGGGTGGGTTTTTTTTTTTTTTTTACTGATTTAAAATTTTATTGTTAATTTTTAAAACGGGGAAGAAAAACTTTTTATTAGCAGCCATCAAAGATATTCACAACAAGACTCAGACCCAAGGTAGAGACCCCTAAACAGATAATTTTCCCTCAACTCAGGCTGGAACAGATTTTAAACCAAGCTGGAGAAATCACTCCAGCTCTGGCCACAAACTAATCTCTACATCCTGGCCTTCATCCTGGTTGGAAGCTGGTTCACTTCATCCAAGGGCTTAGTTCGAGGGCATTCATGGCTTCCTCAAGTTTGAGCATCCCTCGCTCCTGGCGCTGGTGGTGCCGCTCAGCCATAGACTAGAACATCCACTTGGCCTGAAGCTTGTATATATAGGAGCTGTAAACCATGACCTCGGTGAAGTCTGGAGACTCCAGAGCCTTCAGCTGGAGCATGGCCTTGCTCACCTGTTCTATGTAAGGGATTCAACATCCGTCCCGGCCGAACATGGCTTCCAGTAGCCGCATCTGGACCTCGAACACTTCTGGATCTTTCAGGTCTTTGGGAACTTTCACCCACGGTGGGATATTTCTACATTCCAGGAGCGTTCCCATCTTATGACCCTCACAAGCAAAACCATGCTCCAGCGCAAGCCAGGCCTGGCTGCACCTTAGTGCTGGTAAAGCCTCCGGGTGTGTTTTTAAATTTTCTTTTAAAATTGTTTGTTGTTAATTTATGGAAATTCAGCTAATTTTTAATGCTGATAATTTTTTCTGCGAATACACTGAATGTGTTTATTAGTTCCAGCAGTATTTTGGTTGACTCTTTGTGATTTTCCACACAGAAGAGTATATCATCTACAAACAAATATAATTTTACTTCTTTCTTCCTGATTTGGATGAGTTTTATTTGGCTTTTTAATTGCTCTGGCTAGGACAGCCAGTATTTATTGAATAGAAGGGGTGAGAGCATTCTTGCATCATGTGAGATCTTACAGGAAAAGCATTTCCTTTTCCCTGATTGGTTATTTCAGCTGTGGTCATTTCATGGATGGTCTTTGTATCGTTGAGGTAAATTTTCTTCTCTATTTTGTTTAGGATTTCTATGATGATTGGATGTTGAGTTTTGTGAAATGCTTTTTCTCCATCTGTTGAGATGATATGGTTTTCATCTTTCATTCTGTTCAAGTGGTATATCATATAAATTTGCTTGAATATGTTGAACCATCCTTGCATCCCAGAAATAAGTGGCACTGGGATATCTGCAATCCTTTTTTTTTTTTTTTAAGACGGGGTTTCACCATGTTGGTCAGGCCGGTCTTGAACTCCTGACCTCAGGTGATCTACCCACCTTGGCCTCCAAAGTGCTTGGATTACAGGCATGAGCCACCATGCCTGGCCCTGCAATCCTTTTTATACACTCTTGAATACAGTTTTCTAATACAAGGGGTCTTCAAGAAGTTCATGAAAAAATACACATTATGAGAAAATTGTGTATTAATTTGACACTTTTTGCACTAAAATAAACTGGTACAAATCTGTTAAAACATGTCTGAACAGTTTGAAGCACTCAGAAGGGTAAGAGATGAGTTTGAAAACAGACTCTATCAAAGCAATATGAATTCTGCTAAAATTAAAACAAGAAGAATCATCAAATTTATGATGAGAGCACACACAGTGGCTCAGGCCTGTAATCCCAGCACTTTCGAGGTCGAGACAGGTGGGTCACGTGAACCCCGATATTCAAGACCAGCCTGGGCAACATGGTGCAACCCCCTTCTCTACAAAAAATACAAAAGGTAGCTGGGCATGGTGGCACATGCCTGCAGGCTCAGCTACTGTGGAGTCTGCAGTGGGAGGATGGCTCGAGCCTGGGAGGTCAAGGCTGCGGTGAGCTGTGATCATCCTCTGCACCCCAACATGGGTCACTGGGGTTACTGTCTCTAAAAAAAGAATACTTGGACGAGTGTGGTGGCTCACGTTTGTAATCCCAGCATTCTGTGAGGCTGAGGCGGGCTGATCACTTGAGATCAGAAGTTTGAGATCAGCCTGGGCAACATGGTGAAATCCCGTCTCTACTAAAAATACAAAAATTAGGTGGCATGGTGGTGCACGTCTGTAATCCCAGCTACTTGGGATGATAAGACACCAGAATCACTTGGACCTGGGAAGTGGAGGTTGCAGTGAGCAACTGCACTCCAGCCTGGGCAGCAGAACAAGACTATGTCTTCAGAAAAAAATCTACTGGCTGGGTGAGGTGGATCGCCTGTAATCCCAGCTACTCAGGAGGCTGAGGTAGGAGAATCAGTTGAACCCAGGAGGAGAGGGTTGCTGTGAGCCGAGATCACGCCATTGCTGTCCAGTGTGGGCAACAAGAGTGAAATGTCATCTAAAAATAAAAAGTAACAAAAACTAAGAATACTTACAGTGAAGTTCGTGTAGAGGAATAATGAAATCATTGATGCTTTGTGAAAAGGTCATGGGGACGATGCCTGAAAGAAATCAACAGTGTGTAAATGGGTAACTCATTTTGAGTTGGGACAAGACAATGTTGAAAGGGATTCATGGTTCCGCAGGCAGATCATCCACATCAGTTTCACAGAAAAAGAATTAGTCTTGATTTCAACATAGGGAAATGCTCTCAATTTTGTGTGATTAGGTTCCATTTGTCAGAGATACATTTCTAATATTTGAATAAAATCAAAACCCATTCTATATAATTTTAGCCAATTTAAAACTGCAAATAATAAATGATCAATTATATACAAGCATAAAACTTCCTAATATTAGTATTGCTATTGCTATGTTCTTGGGGCAGAAGCTGAGTCTGTCAGATAAATTACAAGACACTGGTGTCTTCCGTAATGGTGCTTAGGACTCTGGTGCATCAGTGGATAAACTGTTAAGCAGGAACCCAGGAGGGCTAGGATGACAAAGTTCAAGTCCATTAAAACTAGCATCCCCTCCTGCTCACGCACCAGTCACAATCATAAGATGTTTACATTTCAGGAAGGCAGCTTAATAATACCTGCAAGGACAAACTCCTACAGAAACGCAACATCCAGATGACCCGCTATCCCTTGAGAATGTGTGCTTTTCAGATAGCAGGCTGGTCTCGAACTCTTGACCTCAGGTGATCTGCCCGCCTGGGCCTTCCAAAGTGCTGAGTTTACAGGCAAGAGGCATGTGCCTGGCCACAGATAGCTTTAAATCAACCAAATACTAAGTTTTGTCAGATTGTGAGCCCGCCGGCAGGTAGACATACCTTAGCTTTTATGTAGGCCCCTATGTAAGAGAAACATAAAGAGGAGGAGCTCCCCCTGCTTTCTGAGGGCGCCCTACTGTGTAACTGGTAGCTTTCAATAAATTCTCCTCACTGCACTTGAACACTGCCCTTGATTGAATTCGTTACTGCTCAGAATCCAAGAACTCTAACATGCGGTGTGGACTGTGACCCCATTTTAGGCAACAAAACGGCTGAACGTTATACAAAAACAATTTATCTAATTCTCATAAAAGGAAGAATGTTGTAGTCCTCATTCCTACACCAAGCAGAGATCCACATTGTGGAGTCACCGCGCGTGAGAACCAAGGGGCTGACAGCTGGGAAACACGGGTGTATGAAGCAGCCGCCAACTGGGAACTCCCTGACACCTGCACAAACTCGCCCGGGGATTTCAACATCCCGAAGCACCCAGATTCCTGGTGTGGCTGTAGTCCGGGCTGGAGTGCTGCAAAAGGCAGGCTTGAAGCAGAAAGACGAAAAACAGCTCTCACTTGAGTCAGCCTCGGGCACTGCCTGCAGAGGAGCCGTGGGCCGGCCCTGGACCCTGTCTGGGCGGGTCCTGGACGTTGGGCGGGGACCAGGTGGGAGGGGACAAAGGTCCCTGGGGGCGGGGGGTGTGAAAAGGTTCTGGGGCTGAGTCAGAGGGTGGAGGCCTCAGGAAGCCTGCTTAGAGAGTTGGGTGAGGGCTGAGACGAGGCAAGAAGGAGGAGGCTGTCTGGTCGCCTGGCCCAGCAGTGAAAAGAGGCGGGGCCAGAGGATCATCGTCATCTTAGGGGCGGGGTCTGGAAGGGGTGTTCTAAAGCGGGAGGGTCCGGGTTCTCGCCTCAGCTGGGGCCCGAAAGTCTCCTGCTGCCATCCTGCCCTCCAGGTCTGCATCTTCCGTGTACTGATTGGTGGATTGTTTCTGATGTGCCGTCATATTACCCCTAATATCATAGGGATGCTTCCTGTCCGTTTTAAGTTAGTATTTCAAACAATCGAAAGTTAAATAACACTGTTGGCAGGGCGCAGTGGCTCACACTCGTAATCCCATCACTTTCGGAGGCCGAGGCGGGTGGATCACGAGGTCAAGAGTTCAAGACTAGTCTGGCCAAGAGAGTGAAACCCCGTTTCTACTAAAAATACAAAAAGCCTAACGTAGTGGCGGGTGCCTGTAATCCCAGCTACTCGGGAGGCTGAGGCAAGGAGAATCGCTTGAACCCAGGAGGCTGAGGTTGCAGTGAGCCGAGATTGCACCACTGCACTCCAGCCTGGGTGACAGAGCGAGATTCCATCTCAAAATAAATAAACAACATTGTAGTGGGCCACCTATGTTGAACTCAGAATCGTTTTTACTCTTCAGTTGAAAATGGTTTTCATGCAAAGCGTCTTCTTTGAGCGGGTTGAGTCGCGTGTCCTGCAGGCCGGGCGAGCTCCCCTCAGTCTGGGGCAGAGCAAAGGAGAGGGGTAGGGACCTCGGTAAAGGGGTAGAGTGGGGCACTGGTTGCAGCGGGGACTGATGATTAGAACAGCTTATTAAACTAAGCAAGGTCCTGACTTGTTTGAGTGGATCATGGAAACTGAAAGATGACATGCAAAAGTGCCCATTGCACACAGGAGGCAAAGGAGAATCTCAAATTTCGTGGAAATAAAGTCAGAGCTCGGAGCGGTGGCTCACTCCTGCAATCCCAGCACTTTGAGAAGCCGAGGCAGGAGGATTGCTTGAGCCAGGGAGTTCGAGATCAGCCTGGGCAGCAAAGTAAGACCTTGTCTCTACTAAAAAAAAAAAAAAAAAAAAAAAATCAGCGAGGTGTGGTGGTGCACACCTGTAGTCCCAGCTACTTAGGGCACTGAAGTAGGAGGATCACTTGAATCAGGGAGCTGGAGGCTGCAGTGAGGCCTGATCTAACCACCACACTGTAGCCTGCGTGACAGAGCTAGACCCTGTCTCAAACAAACAAGCAAATAAATGGCATGATCTCAGGTCACCGTAACCTGTGTCTCTCGGGTTCAACCAATTCCCCTGCTTTAGCCTCCTGAGTAGCTGGAATTACAGGCATGCACCACCCCGTTCGGCTCATTTTGGATTTTTAGTAGAGATGGGGTTTCTCCATGTTGGTCAGGCGGGTCTCAAACTCCTGTCCTCAGGCGATCCACCCGCCTCGGCCTCCCAAAGTGCTCGGATTACAGGCGAGAGCTACTGTGCACAGCCTGAAGTGGTATTTTTAACGAACTAACTACATTATTTTTTAGCTTAGTGACACAGGGACATAATTCTGATAGACTTAGGAATGCTCTTTGGAAGGCAAACAAGGGAGATAGTACTGTATCTCAGTAGGAAATTAAATAATTCAATAATCAAATAACTCCAATTTAAAGCTATGGAACTTATTCTGAGTCTTGAGAAGAATGTGCTCATGCAACCTGAGTGCAGTGATATGCAGGCACAACTTCTAAGAGTTTTCCTGGGGAGAGAGATCCAAGATGGCCACGTAGCAGCAGCTCAGGATTGTAGCTCCCAGTGAAAGCGCAGAGAGTGAGTGGATGCCGCAATTGCAGACGAATTTTTGATGCCCACAGACTGGGAGATTC
>CAUYQU010096582.1:0-37839 GCA_963574635.1 Cheracebus regulus | reverse complement strand
GGTTGCTGTGAGCCGCCATGGTGCAACTGGTCTACCGCCGGGGTTACAAAGCGAAACTCCATATCAAAAAAAAAAAAAAAAAAAAAAAAACCCTTCAATAAATTTCAAACATCTAATTTAGGTTGATTTTCTCCTACACCTTACCAGTTTGCAATATCAAAAATATCTTCCCCAAGATAACTTACAAACTAAATAGGACAAAAAAAGAAAGAATTTAAAAAGTAAAATACTCAAAAAATCCTGCAAAGTCCAAAATTCTCCTAGTCAGAAAACTAATGATTTTTTCTATTTAACCTAAATGTATTGTGTTTGCACATATTTCCTATTCTAGGTTCTATCTCCAAATTTGTAGTATCTAAGAGGAGAGATGAGAGGCAGAAACAGTCTTCTTATCTGCTTACTCAATTATTGGTTTCACATCCTACTCTACTCTCTAGACAGAGCATTGAATAAAAAAGCCAGTGAATATGATGGTTTCAAAGAATATTTCTGTTCAATATTTATTCACTGACTCCTCTAACTCTGAGATCCTAGAAAACAAGACACCTTTGTTTTTATCCCCAGTGGAAGGCAAAAGATGAATGAATGTTTGTGAAATAATTTTAACAACTTTAGTTTAGAAACTAAGCACTATGTTCTGTTAAGAAGACAATATAGCGTGGTGGTTAAAAGCTCTGGTTTTGGAGTTAGACTAATTTTAACTTACTAGCTCAACTATGGCCAAGTTCCTTAGCTTCTTTAAATCTCAATTTCCTCACCTGTAAAACAGTGTTAATACTTCATGCAGAAAACTGTTGAGAGGGTAAGAGGTAGTGTCTAGCACACAGGAAGCATTTAAATACATGTAGCTATTTGTGGTAGTAAACACAGTAGCAGCAGTGGTACCCACAGTGGTATAAATGAAACATAAAGGCAGTGGCTTCAGAGGTACTTTTATTCACTTAGCCACTGTCCACTGCTGACTAACTTCAATGGAAAATCTGGGCTCTCAACTCTTGTTACAACTCCTGTGGCTATAATTTCTACCTTTTCCAATAAAACTGCAGCACAATAATACTCCATGGACCTTGTTATAAGAGAATTTGATCTTTATTTATCTCTTCACTCCTTCATTTATAATAGAAATCTAGAAGTTACAGTCTTAATTTGTTGCTCTGTCCCAAAGTGATGACAAGTATAGTTACTACGCAACAGGTATTCTATAAGAGACTTAAAAAAAAAAAAAACCCACCAAATCCAACCTGATAAAAATGTTTCACAAATGTATACTTAAAAAATCAGTTCATTTTTCAAAAAAGGCCTAGTACTGGAGGTAATCAGTTAAGTTAGCAAAACCAATATATCAAATCAATTAGACAAAAGACAAATTTAGACCAATGATTCACATAACATTCATCTTCATAATCTTATTACAAAACACTACCACTAATACCAGCTACCATCTATTGTATTTTTACCAGTTGTTGTGATTAGTATGTAAATACTTAAGCTCATTTAACATAATTACTCTGAAGTCAGTACAACATTGTCAATTTTATAGCTAAGGGATCTGATGCTTATAGAAAAACACCAGTTCGCACTTACTGAGGGCTTAATATGCATAGACTCTGAACGGTACTTCACATGTACTTTCTCATTAATCCTCAAAATAACACAGTGACGTAGACGCAATCATTGTCCCATCCTACAGACGAGAACACTCAGTCCTAAGATGGAAAACTTAACGTATTTGCTGGAGGACACACAGCTAGTAAAATCGAAAAGTGAGGATTCAAATAAATATCTTCCTGACTTTAGAACCGTGGTCTTAACCCTTATGCTACACAATCTTTAATTTTTACTCAGTCATTGTCAAGTATTTAACAAGCATGTACTCTGTTATGTGCCAAGCACAGTGGATACAGTGATGAGCAGGAATGGTGCAGACACCCTTCTCACATCACTTACAGTGCAAGGGTGCTGAGTCAGCAGTAAAGAGAGCTGGCTGTGGGTGACCCAATGGGCCTGACTACAGAGCCTGGGTTCTTAACTACCACGCGCTGCTGCAAAAGGCACCATAATAAGATTTTTGCCTACAACATAACTCAGGAAATCTGATGTTTTGTATTTAGTTTATTTACATAGACTCTTCATGGATGAATACTGTTTCCTTAACAAAATTAGTCAAGGCAATCTGTAAAACTTTTAAGGCACCATAATTTGTCTCCAGTCTCTTGACACAAATAGGTTTATTCTGTGTTGTCAGTGGGTAACAGTCATTGCAGACTAGGTTATTCAGACAAAATAATCTCTTATTGTCTTCAAACTCACTTCCTCTGACAACAATCCAAATTAGTGTCTCAAACATTAAAAAAAAATTCTCAATGGCACTGAAGAGCTGATCACATAGCAAGGAATGACCAGGCCAAAACTGAAGAAAAGCTAGCACTCAGAGGTAAGCAGAGTCCTTTCCCCAAGTTCACTTTTCAATAGGGAAAAGGTTAACACTGTTTTTTAGAGTTCTGAAGAAAAAAAGTGAGAGCGCTACCACAGCCCAAGGCCTGCCCAAAGTGGGAAGCCTGATCCATTTCCTCCCTTCTTTAGGTGGAGCCTCAGAGGTTAAAGAGAGAAGCAGAGGTAAAAGGATTTCATAAGCATGTAACTGAGAACGCCCATTTTTCTTTCTTTTTTTTTTTGAGAAAGAGTCTTGTTCTGTTGCCCAGGCTGGAGTGCAGTGGTATGATCTCAGCTCACTGCAACCTCCACCTCCCAGGTTCAAGCGATTCTCCTGCCTCAGCCTCCCAAGTAGCTGGGACCACTACGCCCGGCTAATTTTTGTATTTTTAGTAGAGATGGGGTTTCACCATGTTGGCCAGGATGGTCTCGAACTCCTGAACTAGTGATCTGCATGCTTCGGCCTCCCAAAGTGCTGGATTACAGGTGTGAGCCACCGTGCCTGGCTGAGTACTGCCATTTTTCCAAGAGATAGTTCAATTATTTTTTTTCTCTCTCTCTTCTTTTCTCATTTCTTCTTTTCCCCACTTTCTACTTAGTTCTTTAGAAATACAATTATAGTCTTTTACTTCTTCTTTATCAGACACTCTCTACCGGGGGAGTTCATCTGACTATGTACTTAGAAGCTCCAGGGTGGGACTATCACCCACCATGGGGTTGCCTCTAGAGGTAACAGTGGATTTATAACCCAAAGTCCTGCTATGAAACTCTCTCCCACCTTGAGAATTTTTGGCCACCTTTATAGCCTATTTCTGCCCATGAAGATGCCAATTCAATTCCCTGGTAGATAAGACATCAAACTGGCATGAAGACCCCTAACTTGATCGCTTCTTCCCCTGCATGCCA
Source organism: Cheracebus regulus (assembly GCA_963574635.1). Lineage (NCBI taxonomy): Eukaryota > Metazoa > Chordata > Mammalia > Primates > Pitheciidae > Cheracebus > Cheracebus regulus. Next base: position 34,500 of record CAUYQU010096582.1, on the reverse strand, counting down.
TTCCTGATAGGACCCCTTTAAAAGCATCCACTTTCTGCTGCAAAGGGGGAAGCAGTATCCTTAAGATAGGAAGCCTGTATTTCTTCCCCTAAGTTAGCTTTGGAATAAAAAGTCACTTTCTTTATTCCACACCTTGCTATTTTTAATTGGACATTGCAAGTGGCAAGTGACTGAACCTGCATTTTCGTTACAAGTACATATCACCTGACTGGTCCAAGGAATCCTCAAATTCACCTTAAAGTGGTCTAAGACCTGTGGTGACCTAGAAGTCTGGAGAAACAAACGTGAATCTTCTCTGGAGGAAGGTAGCTTCACCCAAGGTCTCAACTTATTCCTGCTAATTTTCTAGGGACAGTAAATAACAAAGCATGGAAGGAAATACATCACCATAAATGAGAACCATAAATGAGACACTAGGTAATTAGATACAAAATACAAAAAAAATCCTTACTGTGTACACACAAAAAATTAAAGACAGGCCTAAAAATATCTTCAGGAAAACTTGAAAAATTACCAAAAGTAACAGAGCATATTTTGAAAGATCCAAATAGGCTGGATGCGGTGGCTCATGTCTGTAATCCCAGCACTTTGGGAGGACAAGGCAGGAGGATCACCATGAGGCCAGGAGTTTGAGACCAGCCTGGCCAACGTGGTAAAACCCCATCTATACTAAAATTACAAAAATTAGCCAGGTGGACAGGTGTGGTGGTGCACATCTGTAATCCCAGCTACTTGGGAGGCTGAGGCAGGAGACTTGTTTGAACCCAGGAGGCAGAGGTTACAATGAGCCAAGATCGCACCACTGCACTCCAGCCTAGGCGACAGAGAGACTCTGTCAACCACAAAAAAAAGGGGATCAGAAATAATTACTCAGAATATAGCACAGAAAGAGAAAACAGAAAATATAAGTCATGAGAGGACAGAGTAAAAAGGTCTTATATATATTTAACTGAAGAATCAGAAGGAAGGAGAATATGAATAGCATAGAGGTAATATATGAAGGGATAATAGCTAAAGATTTTCTAGAAGTGATAGAAGATACCAGTTCAGAGATTCATGAAGCTCAATAAATCCTAAGCAGGATAAAAAAGGATACCATCTTTAGATACATCACAGTGAAACTGCAGAATATCAAAAACAGCAAGCTGAGGGAAAAACAGATTACTTTTTTAAAAACAAAAACAAATAAGCTGAGTATCTGATTTCTTAACTACAGTGGAAACTCAAAGACTCATTTTAAGTGATGAATTCTACTCAATGGAGTCAATGAAAGTTTCATATAAAACAAGCCAGGAAACCAGATTCTACAGGGCAGAAAAAACAAACAAACAAAAAAGCCAGGAAAAAAAAGATAATTTGGCCTAAGATAAAGGTAGGTAATCTACATATATGACTAGCAATTGCATGCTACATGGAAGTGTTATTTTATTCACTCTTTTTCTATGTTCCTGTTTTCTCATTTTTAACATTAATAACATTTCATAAATGCCTACCATGTGCCAGGCTTTTTGAACATTTAATCTTCAGAATAACTTAATACAATAGAGATGACTATTTGCAATTCATATCTAAACAAACTAGGAGAGTGAGTGACTTGCTTCAAGTCATAAAGCTGTTATTTGTTGAACGCAAGGCTGAACTCAGCATGGATCCTTTACAATTTACCAGGCTGCCTTTTCTCTCTTTCTTCCTCTCTTTTATATTAAACCTAGCAAGGATAAAACAGCATCTTTCCAGATGCCATTTCCTAAATGGCAATAAAGACAACATGTTTCTGAAGCAAAAAGCTAAGGATCTTAGCTGGCTCTTCTGAAGTACTAAATAATACTTGAGTAAAAATACAGCAATGGAATTTTTTGTAAGCTTTAAGAGTCATTTAATCAACCGGATTTTGTATCTTTTCTTCAATGGCAGCTGTCATCTGATAAATGTTGAAAATTCCTTTAATGGAGTGATATTTACTTCCAAGGCAAATTGGTACATCTTTATATTAATTATACAGGTTATTCTATATAATATAAAAATTATTCTATGGAAATCCTGCAGCTAGATCTCTAATCTTATCTTGCTCTGGAAACCAGTACAGTGGTCAGCTACTGGTTGCGGAGTCCAGAGAATGTGAGATCATTCTCAGATCTGGTACTGACAAGTTATGAGATCTAGGGTAAGTTATCTATCTTCTAAAGACTCAGTTTCCTTTTCTGTAAAACAGAAATAATATAGTAAGTACCTACCCCACAGACCTGTTAAGAGGTATGCAGTTTCATAAATATTGGCTATTATTGCTACTATCAGTGTTTTATCAACTCAGGGCAAAACTGCTTGGTTCAGTTCCCTCATGTATAAAACAGGCGAACAAAGTTGTTCTTAAATCTTCCAGGTCCATTCTAACAGAGGAGAAACTTAAATCAGTATGTTTCTAGCGATTCCCATCCACCCCCATTGGGCCAGGAGTTCTTGAGCTGGAGAACATGAATGGGCTTCATGGCAGTGGCTGAACCCTTTGAAATTGGGTGCAACTGCATGTGAGTGCTTATTTAAGGAGAGAAGACACAGCTCTCATCAGATTTTTAGAGAATCCATAAGCCAAAAGAGATTAAAAAGCACTGCTTTTGGGACTAAACAAATCAAACCTATTTATTCCGCATTTTGCATGACAGAACATAATCTACAAAAAGACCTGAATCTTTCCCAGGTTAGATACTGTATCTTCCTTCAACCTTTTTTTTTTTTTGGAGACAAGAGTCTCACTCTGTCACCCAGAATAGAATACAGTGGCACGATCTTTGCTCACTGCAACCTATGCCTCGAGGGTTCAAGCAATTCTCCTGCCTCCTCAGCCTCCTGAGTAGCAGGGACTATAGGCGCACACCGCCCCACCCAGCTAACTTTTTGTATTTTTAGTAGAGACAGGGTGTCACTGTGTTTTCCAGGCTGAATTCAAACTTCCTGGCCCAGGCAATCTGCCCGTCTCGCCCTCCCAATGTGCTGGGATTATAGGCATGAGCCACCGACTGGGCCTGGCCAATCATTTTTTTTTTACTCGTCCTTTAAGTTCTGGGGTAGATGTGTAGATCTTGTAGGACTGCGGCATAGTACACATGTGCCATGGTGGTTTGCTGCCTCCATCCCCTTTCACCTACATCAGGCATTTCTCCCAATGTTACCCCTCCCCAACCTACCCACCCTCCACTGTCCCTCCCCAGCCCTCCACCCCACAAAAGACCCCAGTGTGTGATGTTCCCTTCCCTGTGTCCATGTGTTCTCATTGTTCAACATGCACCGATGAGCGAGAACATTCTGTTCTTGTGTCAGTTTGCTGAGAATGATGGTTTCCAGATTCATCCATATCCCTACAAAGGACATTAAATCATCCTTTTTCATGGCTGCATGCTATTCTATGGTGTATATGTGCCACATTTTCTTTATCCAGTCTATCATTGATGGGCATTTGGGTTGGTTCCAGGTCTTTGCTATTATAAACAGTGCTGCAATGAACATATGTGTGCTTGTGTCTTTATAATAGAACAATTTATAATCCTTTTGGTATATGTACCAAATAATGGGATTGCTGGGTCAATTGCAATTTCTATTTCTAGATCCTTAAGGAATCAATCACCACACTGTCTTCCAGGATGGTTGAAATAATTTACATTCCTACCAACAGTGTAAAAGTGTTCCTATTTCTCCACATCCTCTCCAGCATCTGTTGTCTCCAGATTTTTTAATGATCGCCAATCTAACTGGTGTGAGATGGCATCTCAATGTGGTTTGCATTTCTCTAATGACCAGTGATGCTGAGCATTTTCTCATGTTTGTTGGTTACATAAATGTCTTCTTTGGAAGTATCTGTTTATATCCTTCATTCACTTTTGAATGGGTTTGTTTTTTTCCTTGTAAATCTGCTTTAGTTCTTTGTAGATTCTGGATATTTGCCCTTTGTCAGATGGATAGATTGCAAAAATTTTTTCCCATTCTGTTGGTTGCCAGTTCATTCTAATGAGTGTTTCTTTTGCTGTGCAGAAACTCTTAAGTTTAATTAGATCCTATTTGTCTATTTTGGCTTTTGTTGCCAATGCTTTTGGTGTTTTAGTCATGAAGTCCTTGCCTAGCCTATGTCCTGAATGGTTCTGCCTAGGTTTTCTTATAGGGTTTTTACAGTGTTAGGTCTTATGTTTAAATATTTAATCCATCTGGAGTTAATTTTAGTGTAAGGTGTAAGGAAGGGGTCTAGTTTCAGCTTCCTGCATATGGCTACCCAGTTTTCCCAACACCATTTATTAAACAGGGAATCCTTTCCCCATTACTTTTTTTTGTCCGGTTTGTCAAAGATCATATGGTTGTAGATGTGTGGCATTACTTCTGAGGCCTCTCTTCTGTTCCATTGGTCTATATCTCTGTTTTTGTACCAGTACCATGCTGTTTTGATTACTGTAGCTTTGTAGTTTAATTTGAAATCAGGTAGCATGATGCCTCCTGCTTTGTTCTTTTTGCTTAGGATTGTCTTGGCTATGCGGGCTCTCTTTTGGTTCCACATGAAGTTTAAGGTGGTTTTTTCCAGTTCTGTGAAGAAGGTCAATGGTAGCTTGACAGAGATAGCGCTGACTCTATAAATTACTTTGGGTAGTATCACCATTTTCACATTATTGATTCTTCCTAACTATGAGCATGGAAATGTTTCTCCATCTATTTGTGTCCTCTCTTATTTCCTTGAGCAGTGGTCTGTAGTTCTCCTTGACGAGGTCCTTTACATCCTTTGTTAGTTGTATTCCTAGGTATTTTATTCTCTTTGTAGCAATTGTGAATGGGAGTTCACTCATAATTTGGCTGTTTGTCTGTTATTGGTGTATAGGAATGCTTGTGATTTCTGCACATTGATTTTGTATCCTGAGACTTTGCTGAAGTTGCTTATCAGTTTCAGGAGATTTTGGACTGAGAAGATGGCATCTTCTAAATATACAATCATGTCATCTGCAAACAGAGAGAATCTGACTTCCTCTTTTCCTAATTGAATACTCTTTATTTCTTTTTCTTGCCTGATTGCTCTGGCTAGAACTTCCAATACTATATTGATTAGGAATGGTGAGATGGCATTGTTGTCTAGTGACAGTTTTCAAAGGGAATGCTTTCAGTTTTTGTCCATTCAGTATGATATTGGCTGTGGGTTTGTCGTAAGTAGCTTTTATTATTTTGAGTTACGTTCCATCAATACCTAGTTTACTGAGAGTTTTTAGCATAAAGGGCTGTAGACTAAAGGGCTGTAGACTTTTGTCGAAGGCCTACTTTGCTTCTAATGAGATGATCATGTGGTTTTTGTCTTTGGTTCTGTTTATGTGATGGATTACGTTTATAAATTTGTGTATGGTAAACCAGCCTGCTTCCCCAGGGTGAAGTCTACTTGATTGTAGGCTTTTTGATGTGCTGTTGCATTTGGTTTGCCAGTATTTTTATTGAAGATTTTTGCATCGATGTTCTTCATGGATATTGGCCTGAAGTTTTCTTTTTTACTTGTGTATCTGCCAGGTTTTGGTATCAGGATGATGTTGGTCTCATAACATGAGTTAGGGAGGATTCCCTCTTTTTGTATTTTTTGGAATAGTTTCAGAAGGAATGGTACCAGCTCGTCTTTGTACACTGGTAGAATTCAGCCGTGAACCCATCTGATCCTGGACTTTTTTTGGTTGGTAGGCTATTAATTGCTGCCTCAACTTCAGAACTTGTTATTGGACTATTCTGGGATTCAACTTCTTCCTGGTTTAGTCTTGGGAGGGTGTAAGTGTGCAGGAGTTTATCCATTTCTCCCAGATTTACTGGTTTATGTGCATAGTAGTTTGTAGTAATCTCTGATGGTAGTTTGTACTTCTGTGGAATCGGCAGTAGTATCCCCTTTATCATTTTACTGCATGTCTTTGATTCTTCTCTCTTTTCTATTAGTCTGACTAGCAGTCTGTCTATTTTGTTGATCTTTTCAAAAAAGCAGCTCCTGGATTTATTGATTTTTTTGAAGGGTTTTTTATGTTTCTATTTCCTTTAGTTCTGCTCTGATCTTAGTTAGTTTTGTCTTTTGCTTGCTTTTGAATTTGTTTGATCTTGCTCCTCTAGCTCTTTGAATTTTGATGATAGGGTGTCGATTTTAGATCTTCCCTCACTTTTCATGTGGGCATTTATTGCTATAAATTTCCCTCTAGACACTGCTTTAAATGTGTCCCAGAGATTCTGGTACGTTGTGTCTTCGTTCTCGTTGGTTTCGAAGAACATCTTTATTTCTGCCTTCATTTCATTGTTTATCCATTTGTCATTCAGGAGCCAGTTGTTCAGTTTCCATGTAGTTGTACACTTTTGAGTGAGTTTCTTAATCCTGAGTTGTAATTTGATTGCACTATAGTCTGAGAGACTGTTTGTTATGATTTCCATTCTTTTGCATTTGCTGATGAGTGATACTTCCAATTACGTGGTCAATTTTAGAGTAAGTGCAATGTGGTGCTGACAAGAATATATGTTCTGTGGATTTGGGGTAGAGATTTCTGTAGATGTCCATTAGGTCCTCTAGGTCCAGATCTGAGTTCAAGTCCTGGATATCCTTGTTAATTTTCTGTCTCATTGATTTAATATTGACAGTAGGGTTTTAAAGTCTCCCAATATTAATGTGTGGGAGTCTAAGTCTCTTTGTAGGTCATTAAGAACTTGCTTTATGTATCTGGGTGCTCCTGTATTGGGTGCAGGTGCATATATATTTAGGATACTTAGCTCTTCTTGATCCTTTTACTATTATGTAATACCCTTCGTCTCTTTTGATCTTTGTTGGTTTAAAGTCTGTTTTATCAGAGACTAGTATTGCAACTCCCACTCTTTTTTTTTTTGTTCTCCATTTGCTTGATAAATATTCCCCCATCCCTTTATTTTGAGTCTATGTGTGTCTTTGCACATGAGATGGGTCTCCTGAATACAGCACATCCATGGATCTTGACTTTTTATCCAGTTTGCTAGTCTGTGTCTTCTGATTGGTGCATTTAGGCTGTTTACATTTAACATTAATATTGTTATGTGTGAATCTGATCCTGCCATTTGTTACTGGCTGGTTGTTTTGCCCATTAGTTGATGAAGTTTCTTCACTGTGTTGTTGGTCTTTACCATTTGGTACATTTTTGCAGTGGCTGGTACTGGTTGTTCCTTTCCATGTTTAGTGCTTTTTTCAGGAGCTCTTGTAAGGCAGGTCTGCTGTTTATGAAATCTCTCAGCAATTTCTTGTCTGTAAAGGATTTTATTTCTCCTTCATTTATGAACCTTGGTTTGGCTGGATATGAGATACTGCGTTGAAAGCTCATTTCTTTAAGGATATTGAATACTGGCCCTCACTCTCTTCTGGCTTGTAGGGTTTCTGCAGGGAGATCCACTGTGAGTCTGATGGGCTTCCCCCTGTGGGTAACCCGACCTTTTTCTCTGGCTGCCCTTAGCATTTTTTCCTTCATTTCAACCCTGGTGAATCTGATGATTTTGTGCTTTGGGGTTGCTCTTCTTGAGGAATATCTTTGTGGTGTTCTCTGTATTTCCTGGATTTGAATGTTGGTCTGCCTTGCTAGGGTGGGAATGTTCTCCTGGATAATATCCTGAAGAGTGTTTTCCAGCTTGGGTTCATTCTCCCCGTCACATTCCAGTGCACCAATCAAGCACAGATTAGGTCTTTTTCTATAATCCCATAGTTCTCAGAGGCTTTGTTCATTTCTTTTCACTCTTTTTTCTCTATCTTGCCTTCTCATTTTATTTCATTGACTTGACCTTCAATCTCTGCTATCTTCACTTCTGCTTGATCGATTTGGCTATTGAAACTTGTCCATGTTTTGTGAAGTTCTTGTGCCGTATTTTTCATCTCCATCAAGTCATTTACGTTCTTCTCTAAGCTTCTTATTCGGTTAGAATTTCATCTAACCTTTTTTCAAGGTTTTCAGTTTCTTTGCATTGTGTTAGAACATGTTCCCTTAGCTCAGAATAGTTTGTTATTACCCACCGTCCAAAGCCTGCACCTGTCAATTCGTCAAACTCATTCTCCATCCTGTTTTGTTCCCTTGCTGGTGAGGAGTTGTGATCCCTTGGAGGAGGAGAAGTGTTCTGGTCTGTGATGATTTCATCCTTTTTGCGCTGGTTTCTTCCATCTTCGTGGATTTATCTATCTTTGATCTTTGAAGTTGGTGATTTCGGATGGGATATCTGAATGGACATCCTTTCTGTTGATGGTGAAGCTATTTCTTTCTGTTTTTTAGTTTTCCTTCTAACAGTCAGGCCCCTCTGCTGTAGGACTGCTGGAGATCCACTCCAGACCTTGCTTGCCTGGGAATCACCTGTGGGGGCTGCAGAACAGCAAGGATTGCTGCCTGATCTTTCCTCTGGTAGCTTCGTCTGAGAAGGGTAACCACCAGTTGTCAGCTGGAGTTCTGTATGTGGCTTGTTTTTGGTTACGCAGGGATCGATGAGTCGCTTGAGAAGGAAGTCTGTGCCTTGTCTGCCTGCAGAGGTGCTGCTGGTCTGCCACGGGCTCAGTCAGCTGCTGTAAGCTTTCTCTGGCTTTTGTTTACACAGGTAAGATCAGCTATGGCGGATGCCCTTCCCTCAACTGAGCTCGATCGTCTTGGGTCAAGCTGGAACTGATGTGCTGGCTGCGAAACTCTCAAGCCAGAGGGCTTCAGTTTACTCGTCTTTGTGGTGGTGGGACCCACCAAGCTGTATCACCTGTCTCCCTGCTTTCAGTTCCCACTCTTTCTGGGCTGGGGGACGTTCCATCCCGCAGGCGCTCTTGGTGCTATTCAAAGCATCTGCCCACATCTGTGAGGACAACCCAAGGCATAGACCGGAGCTGCTGCTCAGATCTGTGCTAGTAACTCATGGTACTTTTCAGCCCAATGGGGATCTCCTTGTTTGTGGGTTGCAAAAGCCATGGGAGAAGCACAGTATCTGAACTGGAGTACAAGAGGGGAAGAGTTCCTGATCCTCCATCCGGTTGCACTTCCTGGGTGAGGTGTCGCCAATCATTTTTTACATTATTTGGTATCTCTTCTGAATGATCATATATAGTTGATAGTCTCCTTGAAATATAATTCCAAAGAGGAGTACAGTATTCTTGGCCTATGTCCAATTTAGTACACAGGGAGAACTTCCTTGCTGTGCAAGCTTGTCCAACCCACCTCATTTTGTTGTTGTTGTTGTTGTTCTGTTTTGTTTTGTTTTAGGTTTTTAGCAACCTGATGCCACGGTTTTTAGTTTCTGTCACTAGTGATATGAGAAAAGGAGGGATAAGAAAGGGGCTTTACTGGCCCAACCAGAAAGAGAAACTAAGAACCCATGACTGTATTCTCTCCCTTAGACATCCCTGCAAGATTCATTATTTCTATTAATACTGTTTATTTATTTTATACTATTTATATTAATACTGTTTAAGACATCAATAGACATGGACAGTTGGGTCTGCCTGCATAACTCTTACTGACCTAAGTCTTTTTCACCTGGGTTGCTATTAAACTCACATACCTCTCACAACTCTATTTGTGCAGCTGTCCTTTTGGACATAAATGCGGTTTATATTTACCCTTGATAAACTTCATCTTCTGAGACTTAGTTCAGCAGCTCTCCAGTGTGTCAAAAATTAATCCTAGCTATAAGATTCTAAATATTATAAATTATAATATTTAATAAATTAATGTTTATAAATATAATAAAAGTGAGACAATAACCTCAAATAACTAATAGGATAATATACATAAAATATATATGAATATATTCTAAATGCTCAGTAAAACATATATCACCACTTAACACATACTTTTTATAAATATGACTAATATTTTAGGGTGAGCTCATAATTTATAATATTAAAAATAGTTAAACAGATCCCCTTAAGTTGAGGCCAATTTTTAGACCATGGAATTATACAAATTAATTCCAAGAGCCTAGTCATAATATCTCTTAAATATAGTTCACATGACTTCTCTATATGGAAAGCAGAGACTGACAGAGCAGCAAGGGGAAGCAAGGAAACAGCAGAGGCCATTCCTCTCTCTTTTGACCACTGTCCATACAGTGACCAACTGATTCACTTTCCTATGTTTCCAGGATCTCTCTGTCAAAGAGAAACAATAATATTTGTCTAAAAGTAAGAAATTATAAAACATAATTCTAAAAGCTTACTCTTTTCAGTAACTCTAATGCATAGCAAAGATCTTTTACAAAACAATTTATCCTGTGATCCTAATTGCCCTTTTAACTTCCTAATGATGGCAACACAAATAAGGGCTACTAATGGGGATTACCTAATATTGGAATTTATAAATAACCACTTGCAGTCTATACTCACCATCTATAATAGACATATTTCTAGATGCTGACATAGTGGTCTTTGAGTTTCTGCTACGAGTAGAAGTCTCCAGAACGGTGCCTGCTTTCAGAATAATTAACAGTCAATGTACAATCGTATCAGCAGTTAAGGTTTATTTCACACAACACCAAAAAATGAAAGCTAAATAGACTATGTCAAATAGTTTGTAAAAAGCCAGACATATATATAATAACAAACATCTAGAGTCTAACCAATTTTCAGAGACTATTCTTTTAGGCCACAATTTTAGTTAATATTTATCCAATTAAAACGTAAGTAAATAGGCTGGGCATGGTGGCTAACCTTTGTAATCTCAGCACTTTGGGAGGCTGAGGCAGGAGGATCACTTGAAGTTAGGAATTCAAGACCACCCTGGCCAACATAGTGAAATTCCATCTCTACCAAAAATACAAAAATTAACCAGGCATGATGGTGGGCACCTGTAATACCAGCTACTTGGGAGGCAGAAGCAGGAGAATTGCTTGAACCTAGGAGGCAGAAGTTGCAGTGAGCTGAGATTGCACCACTGCACTCTAGTCTGGGTGACAGAGCAAGACTCCATCTAAAAAAATATAATAAGAAAATAAAAATAAAAATAAAAATTTTTAAGGAAAAATTTTGTAAATGTAAGAATAGTGAAAATAATCATTAAAAGACAGAGATTTCTCTCCCTGGAGATTTTAAACCAAATTACTATTCATTTCACCAGCTTAAAATTCCTATGGATACATATTTAACAAAAAAATTTTTTAATCCTTAGAGATGAATTGACATAATGTGTGAGAAAATCACTGAATGACCAATTTCTATTGACTTGAACTATTCAATGACAACAGTCTCACAGTAAATACAATGATGACAATGTTAATGACTACTTTTAGAAATCAAATTGGCGGCAGTTTTCCTTCTTAAACTGACTTGATCAAGATACTTGATAAGCATGTAGGTATTTGTATCTTATGACTGTAACAAAAAAAATAATTTTATGATCTGAGTTTTCTTCCTGTTGCCAAAGACTTTTAGTTATTTTAACAACTCATATTTGCCTATTACTTTGTAGGTATGAGAATACATACAACATAAAACATACCGAAAAGGTACTGTGTGACAAACACAGTGAAGCTTTTATAAGGTATGTGTTAAAAACAATTAAAACCCTAAGTGCATGTGGCCATTCAAAATTTATTTAAGTAAAAGGCACAAGTGAGAACTGCCTTAAAGACTGTCTTTATATATTATAAAAATAGATTTTTAAAGAGCCATGTTTTAGAAATAAAAACTTATAATTCAATTCTGATGAGATCTAATTCTGTGTTTTCCACTCAACTAACAAGTCTGAATGTGCATACGACTAAACTCAGCACTTACCTCTTCCTCTTTGAGACACTCCTCTAGATGCTGAATTCTGCCCTCTTCCTCCTCTTCGACCTCTTCCTCGGCCTCTTCCTTTGCTGGCTACTCCTGAGATGCTATCATCAGAGTCATCAGCCATCTGTTCTGCTAAACTTATACTCATAAGGTCATCAGCACTAAAGGCAGAAGCAGACTCTTCTGACTGAGATCTGAGGGCTCTGGCCCTGTTCATAGCCTAAGAAGGAGAAGAAGGAGAAAGTACACAGAAGCAGATAATGCACCATCCTACAAATAATCAATTGATGCACTGAGATGAACTAATCATGCTATAAAAAGATAAAGGAGGCTGGCAAGGTGGTTCATGCCTATAATCCCAGAACATTGGGAGGCTGAGGCAGGAGGATGCCTTGGGCCCAAGAATTCAAGACAAGCCTGGGCAACATGGGGAAAAACCGCCTCTACCAAAAAAAAAAAAAAAAAAAATTAGCCAGGCATGGTGGCATGCACCTGTAGTCCCTGCTACACAGGAGGCTGAGGCAGGAGGATCATTTAAGCTGAGGAGACAGAGGCTGAGCTATAATCACACCACTCCACTCCAGCCTGGGTGACAGGGAGAGACCTGTCTCAAAAAATAAAAACAAATATATTTATGTATGTGTAAAGGAGAACCTCCCCACCAATCAAATGTAATGCTTATTATCTGTCAGATCAACCTACCATTCTACCTGTAAAATGAGACCCTTTGAAAAGGTTTACCAAGAAAAATAAAATCTCAGAGAATTAAAACTTTCAGAACTGGAAGGAATACTGGCAATCATCCCTAATTCAATACCAAATTTGATCATAACAAGACTGTCATCATTTGAGCTACTTTTGAGAATAGGCTACTAGTAAATAACAAGGAAAAAAATTACAAAAAAATAGCTGTTATCTCTGGGCAGTAAAATTTTAGCATGCTTCTGTTTTTCGTTCTTGAATATTACATATTTTCTATAACATGGTTTTTCTAAAAAATTACTTTTGGAATCAGAAAAAATATGAGCAACAATGGCTTACAAATATATGGTAAAGAGAATTAAGGGTTGGGCATGGTGGATCACGCCTATAATCCCAGCTCTTTGGGAGGCCAAGGTGAGTGGATTACTTAAGATCAGGAGTTAGAGACCAGACTGGGCAACATGGCCAGAACTTGTCTCTTAACAAAGTACAAAAACACAAAAAAGGCTCCAAGAAATATGGGATTATGTGAAAAGACCTAATCTAAGTTTGATAGGTGTACCTGAATGTGACGGAGAGAATGAATCCAAGCTGGAAAACACTCTTCAGGATATTATCCAGGAGAACTTCCCTAACCTAGCAAGGCAGGCCAGCATTCAAGTCCAGGAAACACAGAGAACACCACGGACATATTCTTCAAGAAGAGCAACCCCAAGGCACATAATCATCAGTTTCACCAGGGTTGAAATGAAGGAAAAAATGCTAAGGGCAGCCAGAAAAAAAGGTCGGGTTACCCACAAAGAGAAGCCCATCAGACTCAGAGCAGGTCTCTCTGCAGAAACCCTACAAGCCAGAAGAGAGTGGGGGACAATATTCAACATCCTTAGAGAAAAGAATTTTCAACCTAGAATTTCATAACCAGCCAAACTAAGCTTCATAAGCGAAGGAGTAATAAAGTCCTTTACTAACAAGCAATTGCTGAGAGATTTCTTCACCACCAGGCCTGCCTTACAAGAGCTCCTGAAAGAAGCACTAAACAGAAAGGAACAACCAGTACCAGGCACTCCAAAAACGTACCAAATGGTAAAAAGTACTGACACAATGAAGAAACTGTGTCAACTAATGGGCAAAACAACCAGCTAGCATCAACATGGCAGGATCAAATTCACACATAACAATATTAACCTTAAATATAAATGGGCTAAATGCTCCAATCAAAATACACAGACTGGCAAATTGGATAAAAAGTCAAAACCCATCGGTGTGCTGTATCCAGGAAACCCAACTCATGTGCAAGGATACACACAGGCTCAAAATAAAGGGATGGAAGAAGATTTACCAAGCAAATGGAGAGAAAAAAAAAGCAGGACTTGTAACCCTAGTCTCTGATAAAATAGACTTTAAACCAACAAAGATCAAAAGAGCCATTGGACATTACATAATGGTAAAAGGACCAATGCAACAAGAAGTGCTAACGAACCTAAATACATACGCACTCAATACAGGAGCACCCAGATACATAAAGCAAGTTCTTAATGACCTACAAAGAGACCTAGACTCCCACACAATAATAGTGGGAGACTTCAACACTCCAGTGTCAGTATTAGACAGATCAACGAGACAGAAAATTAACAAGGATATCCAGGACTTGAACTCAGATCTGGACCAAGCAAACCTAATAGACGTCTACAGAACTCTCTACCCTAAATCCACAGAATATACATTCTTCTCAGCAGCACATCACACCTACTCTAAAACTGACCACATAATTGGAAGTAAATCACTCCTCAGCACATGCAAAAGAATGGAAATCATAACCAACAGTCTCTCAGACCACGGTGCAATCAAATTAGAACTCAGGATTAACAAACTAACTCAGAACTGCAGAACTTCATGGAAACTGAACAACTGGCTCTTGAATATTGACTGGATAAACAATGAAATGAAAGCAGAAATAAAGATGTTCTTTGAAACCGACGAGAACGAAGACACAACTTACCAGAATCTCTGGGACACTTTTAAAGCAGTGTCTAGGGTAAAATTTATAGCAATAAATGCCGATATGAGAAGCAAAGAAAGATCTAAAATTGACACCCTGTCATCAAAATTGAAAGAGCTAGAGGAGCAGGATCAAGAAAACCCAAAAGCTAGCAGAAGACAAGAAACAACTAGATCAGAACAGAACTGAAGGAGACAGAGACAAAAAACCCTTTGAAAAATCAATAAATCCAGGAGCTGCTTTTTTGAAAAGATCAACAAAATAGAACACTAGCCACATTAATAAAAAAGAAAAGAGAGAAGAATCAAATAGATGCAATAAAAAACGATAAAGGGGTTATCACCAACAATTCCACAGAAATACAAACTACCATCAGAGATTATTACAGACAACTCTATGCACATAAATCAGTAAACCTGGAAGAAATGGATAAATTCCTGGACACTTGCATCCTCCCAAGCCTAAACCAGGAAGAAGTCCAAACCCTGAATAGGCCAATAACAAGTGCTGAAGTTGAGGCAGCAATTAATAGCCTACGAACCAAAAAAAGTCCAGGTCCAGATGGGTTCACAGCTGAATTCTACCAGACATACAAAGAGGAGCTGGTACTATTCCTTCTGAAACGATTGCAAACAATACAAAAAGAGGGAATTCTTCCCAAATCATTTTATGGGACCAACATCATCCTGATACCAAAACCGGGCAGAGACTCAACAAAAAAAGAAAACTTCAGGCCAATATTCATGAGGAACATAGATGCAAAAATCTTCAATCAAATACTGCCAAACCGATTGCAACAGCACATCGAAAAGCTTATCCATCACGATCAAGTAGGCTTCATACTGGGGATGCAAGGCTGGTTCCACACACCAAGTCTATAAATGTAATTCACCACATAAACAGAACCAAAGACAAAAACCACATGATTATCTCAATTGATGCAGAGAAGGCCTTTGACAAAATTCAATAGCCCTTTATGCTAAAAACTCTCAATAAACTGGGTATCAATGGAACGTATCTCAAAATAATAAAAGCTGTTTACAAACTCACAGCCGATATCATACTGAATGGGCAAAAATGGAAGCATTCCCTTTGAAATCTGGCACTAGACAAAGATGCCCTCTTTCACCACTCCTATTCAATATAGTATTGGAATTTCTAGCCAGAGCAAGCAGGCAAGAAAAAGAAATAAAGCATATTCAGTTAGGAAAGGAAGAAGTCAAATTGTCTCTATTTGCAGACATGATTGTATATTTAGAAGACCCCATTGTCTCAGTCCAGAATCTCCTTAAACTTATAAACAACTTTAGCAGAGTCTCAGGATACAAAATCAACGTGCAGAAATCACAAGCATTCTTATACACAAATAACAGACTTAAAGAGAGCCAAATCAAGAATGAACTGCCATTCACAATTGCTACAGAGAATAAAATACCTAGGAATACAACTAACAAAGGATGTAAAGGACCCCTTCAAGGAGAACTACAAACCACTGTTCGAGGATATAAGAGAGGACATAAACAGATGGTAAAACATTCCATGCTCATGGTTAGGAAGAATCAATAATGTGAAAATGGCCATATTGCGCAAAGTAATTTACAGATTCAACTCTATCCCCATCAAGCTACCCATGACCCTCTTCACAGAACTGGATAAAACCATCTTAAACTTCATATGGAACCAAAAGAGAGCCCACATAGCCAATCAATTCTAAGCAAAAAGAACAAAGCTGGAGGCATCAAGCTACCTGACTTCAAACTATACTACAAGGCTACAGTAACCAAAACAGCATGGTACTGGTACCAAAACAGAGATATAGACCAATGGAACAGAACAGAGTCCTCAGAGGCAAGGCCACACATTTACAACCATCTGATCTTTGACAAAGCTGACAAAAACAAGTAATGAGAAAAGGATTCCCTGTTCAATAAATGGTGTTGGGAAAACTGGCTAGCCATGTGCAGAAAGCAGAAACTGGCACTAAAATTAACTTCAAATGGATTAAAGACATAAACATAAGACCTAACACCACAAAAACCATAGAGGAAAACCTAGGCCAAACCCTTCAAGACATAGGCATAGGCAAAGACTTCATGATTAGAACACCAAAAGCATTGGCAACAAAAGCCAAAATAGACAAATGGGATCTAATTAAACTCCAGAGCTCTGCACAGTAAAAGAAACAGTCATTAGAGTGCACTGGCAACCAACAGAATGGGAAAAAATTTTTGCAATCTACCCATCTGACAAAGGGCTGATATCCAGAACCTACGAAGAAATAAAACAGATTTACAAGAAAAAAACAAACCCATTCAAAAGTGAGCAAAGGATATAAACAGACACTTTTCAAAAGAAGACATTTATGAGGCCAACAAACATATGAAAAAATGCTCATCATCACTGGTCATTAGAGAAATGCAAATCAAAACCACATGGAGATACCATTTCACACCAGTTAGAATGGCGATCATTAAAAAATCTGGAGGCAACAGATGCTGGAGAGGATGAGGAGAAATAGGAACACTTTTACACTGTTGGTGGGAGTGTAAATTAGTTCAGCCATAGTGGAAGACTGTGTGGCGCTTCCTCAAGGACCCAGAAATAGACATTCCATTAGACCCAAGCAATCCCATTACTTGGTATACACCCAAAGGATTATTAATCATTCTATTATAAAGGCACATGCACATGTATGTTCACTGTGGCACTGTTTACAATAGCAAAGACCTGGAACCAGCACAAATGACCATCGATGATAGACTGGACAGGGAAAATGTGGCACATATACACCATGGAATACTATGCAGCCATAAAAAACTATGAGTTTGTGTCCTTTGTAGGGACATGGATGAACCTGGAAACTATCATTCTCATCAAACTGACACAAGAACACAAAATCAAACACCACATGTTCTCACTCATAGGCAGGTGTTGAATAATGAGAACACATGGACACAGGGAGGGGCACATCATACACTGAGGTCTGTTGGTGGGGATTAGGGGAGGGACAGTGGGAGGTTGGGAGTTGGAGAAGGATAACATGGGGAGAAATGCCATATATAGATGATGGGGATGGAGGCGGCAAACGACATTGTTATGTATGTACCTATACAACAGTCCTGCATGTTCTTCACATGTACCCCAGAACCTAAACTGCAATAAAATATGTATTTTTTAAAAAGTTACACTTTATTATTAATACTAACATACACCATGATTTCATGCAGAGCCATTAATCAGAGATATATTTTTTGAAAGGCAAGTTAAAGATGGGAACTTCAAGGAACACATGACTTTGAAGGGGAATGTAATAATAAAAAAATGGGAATTCTAATGAAAGGAATGTATTTGCCTTTGTTTTATCTTTTATAGCAAAGAACCGAGCCAGCAGAGGGTAAAACGATGGGGTTTTGGCATGGACGAGGCATTGAAAGACCCAGTTGGGAGAGAACAGTTCCTTAAATTTCTAGAGTCAGAATTCAGCTCAGAAAATTTGAGGTAAGACACATTGCTTGGATCGTATACGCCAGGGAAATACTGTCTGTGATGTGTCTGATTACTTTGGAGGTAATGGCTCGAGTCTTCTTCCACCACCACCATAATGATATTATGAACCCATTGAATTTCTGTCACCTGATGAAGGGGAAAAAGATGACCAAGGCAAAGGCTGCCCAACATACCCATTTCTTATAACTTACTTTTGCACTCTCTGTCTCCAGATGTTTTAACTATACAAATTTGGTGACCTTGAAATGGACTCTGTAAAGAAATGCAGTACAGAGAACCATATTTGACAGAGTGGAGACTGGCCTGTAACATTTATGAAGTTCCATTAAAATATCGCCTGTTTTCAGTGTTGCTTATCTCTGCGTATCACGTCTCAAGCAAGTTAGAGAAGAAACTGGGCAGCTATATCAAATAACTTGAAACCAAACTATTGGGCTGTCTCATTCTCTTCGCACATTTAAATCGTAGCCACAGGGCAATTGAGAGCAGCACAGCATTGAGCTGTTCATGACACAGGGACAGCCATTCTGCCCATCTGTTGTAAACATCATCCTTATATATTTTTAAAATTAGTTAACATAAGGAGGATCTGAAAATTGCATTTTTAAATATAAGACATTAGAGTGGATTTTAATAGCTCTATTTAACATCGTTGAAGTGAGTGATAACTTTCCACTATGTAAGACTGTTTTTCCAGGAGCTCTTTCATTCATTATTCTTTTGAAACCTGATACCCAGTTTTTCCTTTTCCATGACTTATGCAGTCCTGTAAACTTCATTTGCCGAAAGGTCTCAGCATTCATTTATTTTCACTGGAACTAAGTAGTGCCAGGCATTGTCACATTCTTTTCAGGAGATTTGACAGGTAGCAATCCCAACCCATTCAGAAAGATGTAGGATGCTGACACCTGTCGCATGGATGAAGCGAGATGACCACAGACAAAACCTGGAGGAGTTTAACTGTTTGTGTGTGCCTAGCATGGATTGCTGGCATGCAGCTTTCTATTCTCCTTCCAGTTTATAGGAACCCTTCCTGCCTGGGCTTTTGTAGGATCTTCCTACTAAAGTTGCTAAAGTTCTTTATGGAGCCTACTAGTAATGTTTTATACTAGTAAAGTTTTTCTACTAGTAAAAGTTCTTTATTGAGCTACATGTAACCACCAAAACACATTGTCAGAGATTGAGTGCAAGAATGCATTAATAGGCTAGGCGCGGGGGCTCATGCCTGTAATCCCAGCACTTTGGGAGCCGAGGCAGGTGGATCTCTTGAGGCCAGGAATTTGAGACCAGCCTGGCCAACATGGCAAACTCCATCTCTACAAGAAATGAAAACAAAAATTAACTGGGCATGGTGGCACATGCCTGTAGTCCCAGCTACCGGCAGGCTGAGAAATGAGAATTGCTTAAACCCAGGAAGTAGAGGTTGCAGTGAGCTGAGATTGCACCACTGCATTCCAGCCTAGGCAACAGAGCAAGACTGTGTCTCAATAAATAAATAAATGAATAAATAAATAGTGCATTAAAAATAAAGCAGAGATAAAGAATACTTTAGGCATTTTAGTGGCTGGGGACATGGATTTTCCTCTCATTCTCTAAGTTTTTGAAAATAATACTGATATCATTTGTATCATGATAAGTAAATAAACAAGTAATAAGCCTGACCAGCCTCACCTAGCCAAATAAAAGCATCTCTTTCTCTCATTAAAATTACAGTCCATTGGTGGATACAGACAAGAAAACAAATCACAGCACAAAATCATAGGTGTTTAGGTGGGAGAAGCATAGAGGATGCCTAATCCAGAGTTAGAGATCCGCAGAGGGATACTAAGAGAAATCGCTTCTAGGCTGAGAGCTGCACAATGGGGAGGAGATAAATGGGTAAAACAGGGAGACAGAAGATGCTTTTAGAAAAAGAGGGTAGCATGTGGATTCTAGGTTTCAAGCATGAATTGAATTACTGCCAATTTCTAGTTCAAGCTTTAATCGTTTCTTAATCATTCATTGCTGTACTATCTTATGTATATACACACATTTTATATACACACACATAATATATACATGTATATATTTGAGTATCTACTATATGCCTATCATATGTTTCCTTAGGAAGTACAGACAGATAAAAGAAATATGTATATTAGATTAATTCTTTAATACCTATAAGACATCAGAATATATTTTCTATTTACTACTTTTAAGTATGCTATGTTATATTTTGCATTCATTATTTCTGATCATCACACATGTAACCACCAAAACAAACATGAAATGTAAATAGTGCCCCATTTTTTAGACGAGAAAAGTATGGCTGAGGAAGGGTAAGCTGAGAAAGTATGGCTAAGGAAGTCAGATTGCATGTAAGTGGCATTCTTGGTTTTCTACAAACCAGTACCAAGCTGCTGTCCCCTGCTCCCCAAATCTGAGCCGTACTCTGCTTCGTGTCACACACTGAAGGAGGCAAAACGGTCCAGTGGTCAACAGGGTTGTGAATAGCACTTAATAACTCTCCGTGCAGTGAGAGTGTGTCACTCATCTGAGCATTTCTTTCAAATGTTAGGACAGAAGAAAAATAAGAAGTACTGCTTCTCCGTAACTACTTATGCTTCAGATACACCCTCCGCTCTTGGAAATTTTAAAATGTATTTCCCACGTTCATTTTTTTCAGGCAAAACATATAGCATAGAGCAAGTGCTAAGAAAATGTAGTAATATAAGTTTTTATCTTTGAGTGCCTAAAAATATTCCAGGTACTTTTCAGTGCCTTCTATATAATTTATATCATTAGTTTAAGTTAATGAAATTAATTTAATCAGCTAATCCAATGGCAACCAATTAATCCAATGGAAACCCAATGAAATAAGCACTATCATCCCATTTTACTGATGAGGAAATCAAGAATCAAAGACATTAAAAATACTTTCTTAGGTTCCAGCTACCATGAAATAAAGGATATGGGATTTTTTTTTTAAGAGAGATGGGATCTTTCTTTGATACCCAGGCTGCAGTTCAGTGGCAGTGTCATAACTCACTGCAGCCTTGAACTCCTGGACTCAAGTTATCCTCCCACCTCAGCCTCCTGAGTAGCTAGGACCACAGGTGCATGCCACTGCACCCAGCTCCTCCATTCTATTAAGCTATCACAGTAATTACAGTAATGGTGAGAGTAAAAGACAGTGATGGTGATAGCTGTGAGCATGTCATCTGCTGCAGATTTTCTGGGGGCAAACCTCAGCTGTGACACTAATAGTGAGCAACCTTAAATAAGCAGCTTAATCTTCATATGCTCAGTCTCCTCTAAAATGAGGGAAATAATAGAACTTGCTTTATAGAGTTACTGTGGGAATTAAATGAGTTAATAGAGGTGGATCACTTAGAGCAGTGCCTGCACCTGTGTATCAGTGTAGGTGTGGTTATTAATCTACAACCCTTTTATATTTTATGCTTATTTCCAGGCCCATTTCAGATGTCACTGGATTTATTATAGCTTTTTCTAGATCCCCCTTTTCCAATCCAGCACTTGCCCCAGTAGAGGGGCTTTTTCCTGCTTGGCATTCCCTGACTGTCTAGTTTGTTCTCTTACTAGAGAGACGTTCATGTGCTTCCTGGTATTATGGTAATTTAAATGGTTTATCTTTTGGGGGGGTTGGGGGGATGGAGTCTCGCTCTATCACCAGGGTGGAGTGCAGTAGCGTGATCTTGGCTCACTGCAACCTCTGCCTCCTGAGTTCAAGCGATTCTCCTGCCTCAGTCTCCTGAGTACCTGGGATTACAGGTGTGCACCATCATGCCTGCTAATTTTTTTTTTTTTTTGTATTTTTAGTAGAGACGGGGTTTCACCATGTTGGCCAGGATGATCTCGATCTCTTGACCTCTGCCCACCTCGGCCTCTCAAAGTGCTGTGATTACAGGTGTTCGCCACTGTGCCTGGCCTACATGGTTTATCTTTACTCATTCTTTGGCGACAGAGACTTTGTTTTGATTTATGTGTTCAAAGTATGCTGGAATGAACTTGACTCAGCATTTATTAATTTCAACACTCCTGCTCCCTTGGATTATGCATAGGATTCCTTTTAGAGTGCACAGTGTCTAAATCGGTTTTAAGAGGGAATGGTCTTGAGCTTTCCTTTCTAAAAGTCATGGTGTTAGTTTCCTGTTTAAGGCATTGTCCAAGTTAGATTATCCTCTGTTACACATATCTATAAGAAAACAAAATCTGGAAATGAAAACTCAAAAATCACTAGACTGAGTAGTAATAGATATTCTAATTTTAACTCATGTGCTTTGTACTGATTTCTGATTATTTATTAATGCTCAAGTTAAAGCTTAGTAGTTGTGAAGGTACTGCAGATTACCTGTGCCTCTCTTAAGACTCTGGAGCCTGAAGTTTCCTGTCTGTGGCTGTCTTCACTATTAGAGCAATAAGTGTTTATGGAGGGTAACACAGTCCTAGCAGTTCCTTTTTCACATACAGTGTTTGTTTCTATTAACAAATTTTGATACACCCATTTCTCTTTTAAACACTATTTCTGGAGATCTAACCAGTAAGCTCTAACCTAGAGCAAAATACTGAAGAAATGGAACCCGTTAATACAATGTGGCCCTTCTCACTAGACTTTGCCACTTGCTATTATCAACCAAAACACACTCCCAGGTTTTTTCAGTTTATATACGCTATCAGGAAGTTTATATTCAGAAGTAAGTCTGTATATATTCTTCAGTGGCTTCTGAATTGCAATGATGCCTCTACACATTTAAACTTTTCCAGTAATTACATGTGAAAGCTGGCTGCTTCTGTCATTCCATACCTCTCTCAATTAAATCAGCCTGACATTAATTAATTGTTTTTATTTTTCCAGCCAAGGCATTTTCTGATCTATGTCCAGGCCTCTTTTAACTCCAGCAAAGCTTCTTTGTCACTCCCTTACCAGCTAGAACAGAAAAGCCTCTCCATACTAGCCCTCACTGCCCAAATGAACAGAAGATCCAAAAAACACCCCTTTAATGCCCCTCAGACTCCTCCTCATTTTCAGTAAACAGTTGGCAGTGCCACTTGCCTTAGGTAAAATTAAAGTTATGCAGGTCTCTGGCAGATCTGCTTTTAACAAAAAGAGATTGTCTTTAATAATTCCTTCAAAAGAAGATTACCTTTGAATACAACTACTGGGAAAAAATAAGTGAGTACCACCCTGATATTGGAAGCCCTCAGAGAAAGGGAGTTTGCCGGGAGTCATCATGATGAACTGCGTGATCCGTAAATGTCACAAGAATTTTCAGATGATGGGTCGTCAGAGTAAACACCTGATCTCACATTCTGCATAGATTCTGGCTGGCAGTGGAGGACCTGAAGAAAAGGCCTATTAAAGAAGTGCCCTCAAGAGTTCAGGAAATATGGCAAGAATTTCTGGCTCCCGGAGCCCCCAGTGCCATTAACTTGGATTCCAAAAGTTATGACAAAACCACACAGAATGTGAAGGAACCTGGACGATACACGTTTGAAGATGCTCAGGTGGGTGCATGGTGGGCCTCACATCACAAACGTGCTTCTGAGAAGTTGATAGTTGGATATATTCATTTGATTTTCATTATAAATGGCAGCTGTTTCTAAGATTTTCAATTTAGATAATTGTAAAATAACTCTCACTGATCTAGGAAGGAACAAAGACACATTAAACTGAATAGTTTTTTAAAGCCTGGGAATATTTTCTTTTACTTTTTCTTTTTTTTTTTTTTGAGACAGAGTGAGACTCTGTGCCCAGGCTGGAGTGCAGTGACACAATCTCCGCTCACTGCAACCTCCGCCTCCTGGATTCAGGCGATTCTCTTGCCTCAGCCTCTTGAGTAGCTGGGATTACAGGCATGGACCACCATGTCCAGCTAATTTTTGTATCTTTAGTAGAGACCAGGTTTCACCATGTTGGGCAGGATGATCTCGATCTCTTGACCTCATGATCTGCCCACCTCGGCTTCCCAAAGTGCTGGGATTGCAGGCGTGAGCCACTGTACCCAGCCAAGCCTGGGAATATTTTCTAAGTTTGAATATTTTTATGTGAAGGGGCATATATGAAATATTTGAAAACTTTTACTTCATTTTCTACTCTGTCCCACAATAAGTGAGCAAACACTATCTAATGATGACCCCATCTAAGTAAAAAAAAATTTTAATATATATTTTTAAAGATTTATCATCTTTAAGGTATCTTCAATATAGAGATTCTAAGACTCTGACATTCCTAATTATTCATTATTATAAATTATTCAAACTGAATTAGTTTAAACTTTTGTCAAACTCAAACCAGTTTTGTCTGTGGTGAAAAGATCAAATAGATTCTGATATTTATTAATTTTTCAAGTTAATTTTTTAGCCTACAGAAGGAAAAAAACGAAAACTGATTCTAACTTCCTAAGACAAATTTTTAGTAATCTTTTCTCAAACTGGATCTTAATTCCCTTTGTAGAAACAACTTGAATTTCTGCTTTCTCTCAAAAAATACTGATACTCAAGAAGAAAAATAAACTTGTAATGAGGGGATAGTGTTTCCTAATAATGTAGTTTTTAAAATATTTATTTTATTTTATTTTTGGAAACAGGGTCTCTCTTTGTTACCCAGGCTGGGGTACAGTGGCTCACTATAGCCTCGACCTCCCAGGCTTAAACAAGCCTCCCACCTCAGTCTCCCAAGTAGCTGGGACCACAGGCATGCACCACCATGCCTGGCTAATTTTTTTATATGTTTTGTAGAGACAAGGTGGGTCTTCCTGTATTGCCCGGGCTGGTCTCCAACTCCTGGGCTCAAGCAGTCCTCCCACCTTAGCCTCTCAAAGCACTGGAATTGCAGATAGGAGTCACTGTACCCTCTCACTAATGATGTGTTGAAGTTGGTTTTTAAATCAGAACCTGCATATTTTTATAATTTCTTAAACTTCTTTTGGAGAAGAATATTAATTCTAAAAAGTACCTTTAAAAAAAACACACATTACTAAAATAAAATAGAGAAGACGAAGAATAAAATACACAAATATCCTTTCTTATTTCCACTCTCTATAGAAAATACATTTCTCCTTGGCTTTCATTTAAAAAAATCAGCAACTATGCAGAAAACTAATATGGATTTTAACAGCTAACTGGATACACATCCCATGTGGTTCAGCCATGGTCTCCGATGTAGAAATAATTACACTCTAGAGAGACACATGGCAGAGAGCAGGCCAGAAATTCTGGCCCTACTGTTCACTTCTCTGCTGATTTTTCTTTCCTTCAGTCCAAGATAAAATGTCAAGCATTTTTGTAGAGCCAGCAATGTGTAAAATGTCTGGAATGTCCTTCCTGAGATTTAAAAAAGAACTTTTTTTTTTTTTTTGGTTATCAGTGTCATTTAAAAATATTCTTGCCTAATAGGATCCTCTTTTCTTAAAGAAAACATAGTATTGTCTATAGAAAACATTACCACTTGACCCTAGATTTTTCAGTTAAGCTCAGATATTTAATTCTAGTTTTTTTTGTGGTTAAAAAAAAAATCCCGTCTTAAGCTAAAGTGCCTGGGTTCTGATTTCAACTCTGCTCTGTGACCACTTTTCTGTGCCTCAATTTCTTCATCTTGTAAAATGGACACAATGGTTACCAATCCCATAGATGCTGTGTAAGGGTTAAATTACCTAATACTGGAAAGCACTTAAAAAGAGTACCTGCCGTATACCCAAGTATCTTTGAGCACTTACTATGCACACCCCATGCTTCGCTACAGATTTATTATTCCTTTAATCATCACAACACTATTTTTTTAGAATAGAAAATTAAGGATCAAAGAGATGAAAAAGTTGGCCTAAGTGTATCCTATTTGTAAGTGGTAGTTCTGGAGCAAGGTAGATCTGAATCTCAGAATGCTTAACTCCAAAGCCAGCTATTTGCCTACTTTTCAAACAAATTCCCATATAGTTCCAAACTTAAAAAGTTCTTTGAAGATTCACCCTTGGGCTAGGTCTTGAGACTTAATCCTGAATGTCTTTAAATAGATTTAGAGTAACTTCAAATGATTGCTGTTATATTTAAGACCAGAGAACTGGAGTCATTTTTTAAAACATATTTTCTAGGACCAGGCGCAGTGGCTGGTGCCTGTAATCCCAGCACTTTGGGAGGCCGAAGCAGGTGGATCGCCTGAGGTCAGGTGTTTGAGACCAGGCAGGCCAACATGGTGAAGCCCCCATCTCTACTAAAAATACAAAAATTAGCCAGGCAAGCTGGCGGGTGCCTGTAATCCCAGCTACTCAGGAAGGTGAAGCAGGAGAATCGCTTGAACCTGGGAGCTGGAAGTTGCAGTGAGCTGAGATCATGCCACTACACTCCAGCCTGGCAACAGAACAAGACCCTGTCTCAAAAAAAAAAGAAAAAAAAACATATATTTTCTTCAAGCAACAACAACAACAAAAACATTGGGACATCCAGAATACTCTCCAATAGTTCGAAGCTCTACACCTAACTGCTATTTCACTAGACTAGGAAGATCAAGGCACATGTAAGCTCCCTGAGCTGCAGTAGATGAGAGTAGAATCTCCCTAGATTGGGTCAAGATTGAATTGAATAAGTACCTTTTTTCTTTCTTTGACTCCTTTGTCTACCAAAATTCATCATCAAAACAGAATTTTGCAAACCTCTTAGGGGCGAATGATCCAATATTTACCTAAACTGTCACTGAATAAGTAATAAAAAAGAGCACACAAATTTGGAGATTTAGCAATTAAATGTCACAAGATTTATTTTGGGACTTGTGCTCTGACCCAAAGTGGGTGTGGAAGACAATTTTCCATGCAATTTGTACCAAAGAGATGATTTGATTCATCTGGGCAGTTGGTACCCTCCCAGTAAATGTAGAGGCCAAAGGCATCTAGGATGATTACTCAGTCTGACTTCAAATTACCCACTTCAGGCCTAGAGTAATTTTAAGAGACAGCAAATTTAGTTATATTCTCTAGTGATCTATATAAGTCAATAACTTGATTTGAAGTTATTTTACGACATCTTGTTAATCAAATTCCTTTTTTTTTTTTAATGACCGGATGTGATTTCCTTCCTCAGTAGCTCCTAAACCAATTTAAACAATCATCCATGAATGAGATAATGAATTTGAAGATCTAAATGTCCTGTAAATAGAAGGTATTCTAACCAGCATTGTTATTACTGTTACTATTTTTAGCTGCTACTAGATTTGGTCTCTATTATCACTTTTCCCAAGCAGTAATAAAGAAGCACCTCAACCATTATTTCTTTTTAGGAGCACATTTACAAACTGATGAAAAGTGATTCATACCCACGTTTTATAAGATCCAGTGCCTATCAGGAGCTTCTACAGGCAAAGAAAAAGGTATTGGTTTTTTGTGAGTTGTTTTCTCTTGACCTAGTTCTCAGTTATAATTATTTGAAGTAATTACCTCTGCTGAATCCAGAGTATTGGACTAATGGTAAGTGAACATACTCCAAGACCCTCCCCCAAACCTTTGCATTTTATAAGGGCCATTTAAGTTGTTTTTGTTTTTGTTTGTTTATTGTTTACTGTATTACTTTCTGTTTGTTTGTTTCTGCAGATGTTCATGCTTTGCAAAATTTATTAGAAGCTGTTTTCATGTTTCATGTTAGTCTTCTGTATGCCTAGTTTCATGGAATCAAAATTACAATAAAGAAAAGAAAGTAACAATGTCATTAGGTTGAAAACTTGAAGAGGGGTTTCTTTGTTTAGTAAGCTATGTTTTGAACCACAGACCTCATAACTGAAAGTAGACTCACCTTTTTCAATAATAGATAACAAAATATAGGAATGTTTGCTTCTGAATATTTTCATTTGGCATTTATCCTGAATCACTTAATACCCCTGAGATGAATTTTATACACCTAGAATGGTAGCCAAGCAGATGATAGGATCATTGTAGTAGACCTCATTATTCAATAATGTTAATAATCAATGTCTCTCTTGTTCATAACTCCTTATGTAATCAATATAACAGGGAAGAGAAAATCTGGACATCAACATCAACATCATTATTTTTTATCTTAAAATAGTTCATACCTTCTTGAAATTCTGAGTTTAAATTGTAATTTTGTGTAATTCATGATTATCATGTAGGCTAATAAGATTTTTAAAAGTCCATTGCCTTTACAACTGGAAATGGATGCTTTGTAGTAACACTATGCACTATAGCAGTCACTAGCCACATGAAACTGCTTACATCTTAGTTAATTAAAATTATATAAAGTTCCAGCCAAATTTCAAGTGCTCAATAACCGCAGCTAGAGGCTTCTGTATTGGACAGCATAGAATGAAATGTCCATCCTTTTGGAAAGTTCTATTAGACATTAATGCTCTATAGAATTAATTATGTTGTCAACAGAAATTTTTTTCTGATAAAAGTTTTGAGGATACTCTGAGGATATGCTGCCAGACTTTTAAGTATCTAGGTTTTGCAAATGTCACTTATAAAGGCTTCACATATCTACTTCATTTCGGCTTAATTTGATTTTGCTTGAATCACTCCATTTCGTTTGTACAAGGAAACTTTTTGGTGTTAGCACTAATGAAAGCAGAGCCCCATGTCCTTTGAGAAGAAGCCTCCTTTGGCAGCTCTCGGACCTCCGCGGGCCCTCTGATTTAGAACATGGATTTGGTGTTGCATCGTTTCATTATCCTGTCTTTTTCTGCTCTGTTTTTCTTGCTTTCTTTTTTTTTTTTTTCGACCTTCCCTTATTTCCCTTCACCCTATCCTACCCCACACACGTTAAGTCTGGAAACTCTATGGATCGCAGAACATCTTTTGAAAAATTTGCACAGAATGTGGTAAGTTTTATTTTTTTGAGGAATTATGAATCATTAAGTCCAATGAAATTTTTCCAATTTCCCTATTTCTAGCCCTGATGCCCACCTTGCATTCTTGATAACAGCAAAAGTGTTTCTTTAATTCAAATTCAGAACTTCATGTTTCCTATTTAACTTTCTGTCCCATCCCTTTCCAGAGTAGAAAAAGATGTTATATGAGAACAAGTATCTGTACAGAACTAAAGTTTGGAAGGAAGTTTAAATTACGATATATAAAAGGAAGGGATAATAATTATTCTTTATATTTTTATTCATTAAATTCCTTTCTTTATTAAAAATAGTGCATGCATTTCTATGCTCTTTTCCTTAGCCCTTCCTGAGACTTAACAGATTAAGAACAATGAGAGTTCTATGCTTTTTACTTCTGCAGAGAAAAAATGATCTACAGTTCATTTAAAAATGAGCAGTTTAAAGTGAAAGATTTTGTATGCGTGGTGGTTGGTGACAAGATATGCCCCACCAAAGACCCACTAGCCTGCTTTTCTTATTCCGTATTTTTCAGGAAGGTGTTGAAAACGGTTGCATAAATCATCCGAGAAACCAGTAGTTTTCTCTACCAGTGTTTTCTTAGTATCTTGCCATGTGTTTTGATGATATATATTTGTTTGTAAGATTCTTTTTTTTTGTATTGTGCCAGTGCCTTTGGAAATTTCTGACATTGTGTAAGCTCAAACTAAAGCCTTCAACACATTTATTTTTATAGGGCAGAAACATCCCTATTTTCCCATGCCATAAAAACTGTACACCAACACTGAGGGCCAGCACTAACCTGTTATGAAAAGAGGTAGAAAAATCTTGGTTTATACTCAAGTTTGTCTGCATTGTCTGTTGAGCTGTGTGGTTTAGTTCCATGCTGCTGTATGTGTGTGTGTTGTGGCTTTTGCTGTGATGGCCAGTTCAGTGGAGTTATGTGTGTTGAAATGTGAGCCAACTGGATTCAACAAAGATATGGCTTTTGTTTTCAGTTTCCTTCAAGGATCCTTGTGGTGGGAATGTTATTCAGTTCTACTTGTGAATTATCATTGCAACGGTACACAGAGTATTTGAAAGAATTTGAAAGAACAGTATATATTCCTGTGAACAGTATCTATTCCTGTGAATATTCAATGTGATTGCATCAATTAAAGGAATGGAGAATGACAGACTCCAGGAATTAATCACACTGTAAACTTTACGAAATTTTGGTTGGCACTATTGGAAACTCTGTTCTTTAATATAGAATTTTCTGAAGCATGCCTCATAAGCCACCATGGGGCAATAAGGACAGTGTCAAAAAATTCTCCAAGATTTTGCTGGGGAAAGTGACTATCGGATATTGTAAGGTACTCTGTGTATTGTTTAAGAAGCATTTCAGATTAATCCTTTTCAAACATAATGCTGACAGAATATATGTTCTCGAAATTCTAATGGAAATTTCTGTGATATAATTTAAAATAGTGATGCAAGCTGGGGAAGAGGGAAAGGGGAAGTCAAATGATTGTCTTTCTTCCAATGTCGTATCTGACCCACTTGTCAAATTCTTAAAATAGCACCATATGGTCTCACACTGCAAACTTTAAGAAACGACCAATAGGAAACACACGGAAGGGAGGACTGCTCATCCACACCTTCAATCAAAATTCACACAATTGCCACCTCTATTCTAAACTGTGGGCTATGTCTTGGGACCATGTAGAAAGCATAGACTGCAGCTGTGTCCAACCCTTTGAGTGCAAGGACTTTTTTGTTTATCTGTGGTGGTGGATATTATAAAAATTATGCACAGACCTTTTTTTTTTAAGATTATCAGCTATCATTAGTGTCAGTATATTTTATGTGTGGTCCAAGATAATAATTCTTGCAATGTGGCCTAAGAAAGCCAAAAGATTGGACATGCAGGGTAGAGCTTGACTGCAATGGTACCCAGTGGTATAAACAAAATGTTAGGATGTACAAGGGAAAGATAAACAATTTCTCTTGGGTGTTAGGGTGACAAGGGAGGGCCCATATGTAATATGAGAATTCCTGGAAGTAACATTTAACTGGATTTGTAGAATTTCAGTAAACCAAGAAGAGCAACCACCTTCTTAAAGAGAAGTTAAAAAAAAAAAAGGAATTATTAAAGGAAAACAAGTACCTTCCATACACACACATACACACACACACACACACACACACACACACACCCCATAATAATAATTTTCAGATTTTCAGACACTGTTGTTTAGTGTGAATCCTTTTCCATCCAGAAAAATAAAATGCAATCTTTGTTATTTAATACTTTTATTTGGGTGTTATTCTGAGTAAATGGAGTAAGGAAATTAGAAAGGGTCTCTGAATTTCCCCTTGGTTTAGTGTTCCATATTTTATAACTTAAGGATCAGCGACTGTGTCAAGCATCTTAGATCTTTACATCCTAAATTTCATGAGGCGTCTTTATAGGTTCAATAAAACAATGTAACATAAGATAAAGAATGAGAGATTTTTATCATAATCGGATAGACTTAATGGAGTAAAGACGGAATTTATGTAAAGATTTTAAAGGAATCTTCTACACAGGTTGCTCTGGTACATACAGGGAGGCTCCATGGTCAACAGTATCCAAGAAAGAAGTGGAATCAGGGAAAATAGTAAACAAGTATGTAGTCTAGGAAAATAATGGGGGAAATGAGTTAACAACTCACATTCATTGAGTATCTGCTGTGTACCAGGCTCTGCACTGGGCACTTATAGTATTATCTAATTTAATTTAATCCATATGCCGACTCTGTAAGGTACATATTATTATACCCATTATTTTACCCATTTTATAGGTAAGATATTTGAAAGGTCAATGGAGGTGCATAATTTTTTCAGAGTCACATAGTTAGTGAAGGAGCTGGGACTGACTCCAAATGTATTTTGTTCCCTGATGCTATTTCCACGGATCCACCCTGCTCTTTGACATTCTTCCAACTGACAAAAAATAAATAAATCTTGACACCTGATGATACCCTCCTCCCCAGTCTGAATCCATTTCCAATGTGTGCCTATTTTAGTAAGTTGATTTACATGTTCCAGACTAGGGTTTTTATAACCGAGGTTAGAAAAATGGCATTGTTGTTTTTGTTTCACCCCAGAGACAAAAATATTTTGCTAGTCAGCCGATCCAGGGAGCTTTTGTTAGTTACCCAGACTCATAAACACTTACTAGCACTTAAGAGAAAAATTACAATAAACATCTGAGGATTGCATTGCACTTTCACTCTTCCAAAAAATATGGATTCCTTTTTGTTTGTTTTGTTGTTGTTTTGGTCATTGTTCACAGCACAACAATTCTGGGAGGTAGTCAGGCAGGTATCACCTCTTTTTCACAGACAGACAAATGGGGGAATGGTGAGGTGAGGTCGCCTTTGCCAGTATCTCAGCTGTTGAGTATTACCGCCGGAACTGGAAGCAAGCTTTTTTTTTAACTTTAAATCCATTACTCTTTATAGATTACTCTCATTCTTTTCATTAATCCTAAAATGGGTAAGATAAAAATAACTCACATTTGTGTAATGCCCACATTGTGGTTTGCTGTCTCAAGAAAGCTCCTTTTCATTTCTTGTTGTTTACTCTTTTATTTCTTTATTTTTCTTGCTGTCAGAGAAGTCTCTTAAGGTTGGTCTTTCAAGGGTTACTCTGTCCTCTCATACTTTTAAATGTTATTCTTATTAAGTTGACTTTGTTCTCTTTTAATAAAGTTCATATGCTTTAAGAATTATGAAAATTATTTTCTTTATCACCATCATCAAATCTGACACCACTTTTTCAACCATTAAAATATCATAGCATCTGCTGGGTGAGGTGGCCTGTCATCCCAGCACTTTGGAAGGCCAAGGCCGGTGGATCACCTGAGATCAGGAGTTCTAGACCAGCCTGGCCAACATGGTGAAACCCCATCTCTACTAAAAATACAAAAATTAGCTAGGTGTGGTGGTGCATGCCTGTAATCCCAGCTACTCAGGAGGCTGAGGCAGAAGAACTGCTTGAACCCAGGAGGCGGAGTTTACAGTGAGCCAAGAACGCACCATTGCACTCTATCATGGGCACCAAAACAAAACTCTGTCTCAAAAATAAGATAAGAAAAGATGATAAGATAAGAAAAACCATAACATCTGTCTGCTACACAGACATTAAAGAGGGACAGATAGGAAACAAGGGAAAAACAGGGGAGGATGACTGATCAGCTACACTTTCAATCACGATTCATAGTCAATGCCAACTATGTGACTCACCTCCTGTCTTTACTTTGTGTGAAGTGGAAATTACATCAGCCTGACTCTGGGCTACAAAAGTAGAAAAGTGAAAATGAATATTAGGGAGTATTAATGTTGACCACCCAGGGATTCACCTAATCTTATCTCTTTTGGGAAATATTTTCACCCTATCTTAATGAAGACAATTATCTGTAGAGGCTTTAAAAGAATGAATAGAAAAAAGACGATGCCTCCTTGCCTATCCCATCCCCTCTGTCCTGGTGTATTGATGCTAGTACATTGAGCTCCTAACTGTGCTCTGGAGGCTACAGGGAATGACTAAAAATGGTGGAGACTCCGTGAGAGAAATTTAACCAGAGTAGGTTGGCTCTGAAGTCAGTTGATCTTTAGGATCAAATGTTTTTTTGTTGTTGAGACACAATTTCACTCTTGTCACCTAGGCTGCAGTGCAATGGTGGAATCTTGGCTCACTGCAACCTCTACCTCCCTGGTTCGAGCAATTCTCTGGCCTCAGCCTCCTGAGTAGCTGGGACTACAGGCACCCGCCAACACACCCAGCTAATTTTTTGTATTTTTAGTTGAGACGAGGTTTCACCATATTGGCCAGAGTTGTCTAGAACTCCTGACCTCAAGTGATCTGACCACCTTGGCCTGTCAAAGTACGAGGATTACAGGTGTGAGCCACTGTGCCCCACCCAAATCTGTTTTTAACTGTGTAACTCAATTGTTTAAATGTTGACAGGAGAAAATGTAAATATAAATCCTCTTTTTTGAAATTTAAAAAGAAGAAGATACAATACTTAGTTTTTTAGAATGTTCTTTTGATTACATAAAATTAAATGATTTCTCTAAGTCCACTATGGAATCACTGGTTAATACAGCCTTATTCAGATTGTGTAAGTGGTAACATAGTAAAAAGAGCCTAGGTGAAGGAATCTGATGTGTTTCTATTCAGGTTTGAAACCTAGTCCTATGTTTTCTCACCATGTGAATTTTAAAAAATCACTTAAGGCTGGGCACAGTGGCTCATGCCTGTAATCTCAGCACTTTGGGAGGCTTAGGCAGGAGGATGGCTCTAGTCCAAGTGTTCAAGACCAACCTGGGCAACATGGCCAGACCCTGTCTCTACAAAAATAATAGTAATTATAATAATTTTAAAAAATCATTTAAACTATTGAACATCAGTTTCTTCACCTCTAGACCACTCTCTCTACCCAGACATAGCTGCAATAAGCATTTATTAATATGAAAAAATTATATTAATAAATATAAATGTATAAGAATTTAATTATATTTAAATATTCTTTTGAAACAGTCTTTATTCACTTAAAATGCATTGTAGGGGAGAGAGATCCAAGATGGCCGATCACTAGCAGCTCAGGATTGCAGCTCCCAGTAAAAGCGGAAAGAGCCAGTGGACGCCACACTTACCGATAAATTTTCGCTGCCCACGGACCAGGACATTCCCAGTGGAGGAGCCCCA
>CAUYQU010096578.1:0-46796 GCA_963574635.1 Cheracebus regulus | reverse complement strand
GGTTTTTAATACGCATTTTTAGACTGTATTCTAGCCTGGGCAATAAAACAAGAATCCCATTCTCTCTCCCTCTTTCTCTTCCTCTTTCTTTCTTTCATTCTTTTTTTCTTTCTTTTGCAGTTTCTTTCTTTCTCCTTTTCTCTTTTTCTAAAATCTCTTCCTCTTTCTTTCTCTTTCATTTTTTCTTTCTTTTGCTGTTTCTTTCTCCTTTTCTCTCTTAAAAAAAAAAAATGTAAAAGTTCATTGTATATGATTCCATTTATATAAAATCCTAGAAAATGCATGCTAACCTATAATGACAGAAAGCAAATTAGTGGCTGCCTAGGGACAAGGCAGGATGGATAAGGAGGAAAGGAGGAAGGAATTGCAAAAGACAAGAAGAAACTTTTGGAGGTGGTAGATAGTATTCATTATCTTTTGGTAATGGTGTCCTTGGATGTATACATGTGTTAAAATTCATCAAATTCTTTAAATATGTAAAGTTTATTTTATATCGGTTACACATTGCTAAAGCAGTGGTTCTCAAACATTTTCACTTCAAAACCCTTTTAGACTATTAAAAATTATTGATGACCCAAACAGGTTTATGTGAGTTAAATCTATCAATTTTTACCATATTAGAAATTGAAACAAACTTTTAAAACATAATATTCAAAATCAATTGTATTGCTATGTACCAACAATGACTAACCAAAAATGAAATTGAGGCTGGGCGTGGTCACTCATGCCTATAATCCTAGCACTTTGAGAGGCCAAGGTGAGAGGATCACTTGAGCTCAGGAGTTTGAGACCAGCCTGGGCAACAAAGTGAAACTCTATCTCTACAAAAAAAAAAAAAAAAAAAAGTAGCCAGGCATAGAGGTACACACCTGCAATCTCAGCTACTCAGGAGACTGACGCAGGAGGATTGCTTGAGCCCAGGAGGTCAAGGCTACAGTGAGCCATGTTTGTGCCACTGCACTTCAGCCTAGGTGACAGAGTAAGACCCTTTCTGCCAAAAAAAAAAAAAGAAATCTGATAAAGGTCTAAATAAAATGAAAGACATCCCATATTTATGGATTAGAAGACTTAATATTGTTATGATGGCAATATTCTCCACATTGATCTACAGATTCAACACAATCTCTATCAGAATTCCTTCTGGTCTTGTGGAAATGGACAAGCTGAACTTAATATGGAAATTCAAGGCACACAGAATAGGCAAAACAACCTTGAAAAAAAGGTACAGAGTCCCTAATTCCAAAGCGTACTACAATGCTACTATAAACAAAACAGTATGGTACAAGGATAGAAATATAAGTCAGTGGAATTGAATTGATAATCTCAAACCCATGTGTCTGTGGTAAACTAATTTTCAACAAGGATACCAAGACTAATGAAGAAACAATAGTCTTTTCTATAAATCGTGCTGGAACAACCAGATATCCACATGCAAGTGATTGAAGTTGGACCCCCCTTCCTCACACCGTACACAGAAATTCAACTTCAAATGGGTCATATATGTAAATGTAAGAACTAAAACTGTAAAACTCTTCCTAGGAAACAGAGAAGTAAATCTTCCTGAGCTTGGACTAGAAAATAATTCCTTAGGAAATGACCCCCAAAGCACAAGCAACAAAAGAAAAAAAATTGGGCTGGGCACAGTGGCTCACGCCTGTAGTCCCAGCACTTTGGGACGCTGAGGTGGGCAGATCATGAGGTCAGGAGATCAAGACCGTCCTGGCTAACATGGTGGAACCCCATCTGTACTAAAAATACAAAAAATTTGCCAGATGTGGTGGCATGCACCTATATTCCCAGCTACTTGGGAGGCTGAGGCAGCAGAATTGCTTGAACCTGGGAGGCGGAGGTTGCAGTGAGCCAAGATCACACTACTGCACTCCAGCCTGGGCGACAGAGTGAGAATCTGTCCCCAAAAAAAAAAGAAAGAAAAAAAGAAAAATTAGGTTTATCAAAATTAAAAACTCTGACAGCCATTAAAAAAAAATAATCATGTCCTTTGCAGCAATATGGTTGCAGCTGGAGGCCATTATGCTAAGCTAATTAACATAGGAACAGAAAACCAAATACTGCATGTTCTCCCTTATAAGTAGTAGCTAAGCATTGGATACTCATGGACATAAAGATAGCAACAAGAGAAACTAGGGACTACTAGAGGGAGGAGAAAGGGAGGAGGACAAAAGTTGAAAACTGTTGGATAATATGCTTAGTACCTGGGTGATGGGATCATTCATACCCCAAACCTCAGCATCCTGCATATATACCCCCTGGATCTAAAATACAAATTGAACTTATAAAAATAAATTTTTAAACTAGGAATTTTCACACTACAAGTGATACCATCAAGAAAGTGAAAAGACAACCCATAGAATGGGAGAAAATATTTGCAAGTTGTAGATCTCATGTCTAGAACATATAAAGAGGACCAGGTGCAGTGGTTCACACCTGTAATCCTAGCACCTGGGGAGGCTGAGGTGGGAGGATCACTTCAACTCCGGAAATCAAGTCCACCTTATATTTTTTTATAGGGATAGGCAACATTGTGAGAGCCCATCTCCACAAAAAAATAAAACTAGTCTGACGTGATGATGTGCATCTGTGGTCTCAGCTATTCAGGAGACTGCGTTGGGAGGATCACTTGAGCCCAGGAAGTCAGGTCTGCATTGAGCCATGATCACACCACTGCACCCGAGTCTGGGAGACAAAGTGAGACCCTGCCTCAAAATGATATATAGAGTATATAAAGAACTCTTACAACTCAATAATAAAAAGCAAATAACTCAGTTTAAAAATGGGCAAAGGATCTGAATAGGCATTTCTTCAAAAAAGATATACAAATGGCCGATAATCACAGTAAAAGATGTAAATCAAAACCACAGTGAGGTACCACTTCACATGCAGTAGGGTGACTATTTTTTTTAAAAAGTTATTTCCAGCCTTAGGAAGAATGGATAAACTGGAACCCTTATACATTGCTGGTGGGATTGTAAAATGCTGCAGATGCATTGAAAAATAATCTGGCAGTTCCTTAAAAGGTTAAACATGGAGTAACCATATGACCCAGTAATTCCTCTAGTTCTGTGCCCAAAAGAAATGAAAACATATGTCCATATAAAAACTTGTACACTTAATGTTTGTAGCAGCATTATTCCTAATAACCAAAAATTAGAAACAACTCATGCCCATCAACTAAGGAGTAGAAAATCAAAATGTGGTATATCCAACAGAATATTATTCAGCTGTAAAAAGGAATGAAGGACCGATACATGCATGCTATAGTACAAATGAAGCCTGAAAACAGTATGCTAAATGAAAGAAGCCAGTCAAAAAAACACATATTGTCTGTCCATTTATATGAAATATCTAGAATGGGCAAACCTATTGAGGCAGAAAATAAATTAGTAGTTGCCTAGGGCTGGGGAATGTGGAATGATTCCTAATGAGTATGAGGTTGTTTTGCAAATTGTAAAAATGTTCTAAACTGATTCTGGTAACAGGTAACTCTGAATATAATAAAAACCATTGATTAATATACTTTAAATAAATTGTATGGCGTGTGAATTATATCTCAGTAAAGGTGTGAATTTAGAAAAGGTTGTTGGAGTCACGTTCTTGAATACCATGCTCAGGAATTTGAGATTTGTCTAAAAGCCAAACCTAGAAAGGAATGGTGGTGATTACATGGTGTAATATATGTTGAATGCTTATAACAGGGCTTGGCAGATGATAAGGACTCCAAATATATTGTTGTTCTTGTTATTATTACTTCAGGTTTTTGGGTTTTGGGTTTTTTGATTTTTTTTTTTTGTTTGTTTTTTGGAGACAGAGTGTCACTGTGTCACCCGGGCTGGAGTGCAGTGGTGTAATTTCAGCTTACTCTACCTCCCAGGTGCAAGTGATTTTCCTGCCTCAGCCTCTAGAGTAACTGGGATTACAGGAACTCACCACCACACCCAGCTAATTTTTGTATTTTTAATAGAGACAGGGTTTTGCTTTATTGGCTAGGCTGGTCTCGAACTTCTGGTCTCAAGTGAACCACTCACCTCGGCCTGCCGAAGTGCTGGGATTATAGGCGTGAGCCACCACCCCCAGCCAGATTTATGTTTTAGAAAAATCACTCTGCTTGTTGTGAAGAAAGGATTAAAAGTGGGTAGGCAAGATTGAAGACAAGATTATTTTGGAGACTTGTATAATCCAGGCAAGAGATGATAAGGCTAGAACTGTGGTAGTGGGGATAGATTTGCAGTTCCATTTCAGAATAGTGATTTGTTTATTGTCACACTACGAGTGTTCTCATTGATTGAGAATTTACTTTGCTCCCCTTTTTTTTTTTTTTTTGTGACAGAAGTGGTACCACAAGAAGCCAAGTATCACGCCATGAAGAGCATGTGCAGAACATTCGCCGATTTCATGAATCCCTGCATCAGGGAGAGGCACTCTTGCCATGTGATGACAAACTGACCACATCACCCTTGTCCTCTCAAACCTCCATTCTGACTTCTCTCAGGTGAGGCTCTGCTGAGATAAGATGCAGGAAACCATAGTGGAGAACAAGGTGAATGAGAAATGGCAACGTACATTACTGCTTTTCCATCACCTGCCACCCCCCTAGGAACTTTAGTAGAGGGCTTTTTTGCATGTTAGTATCAGGTTGAACCCTGGAGCCTCATGGGATTTCTCATAGATGAATCTGTATTAGCTTGGGACCGTCCATTCCTTCAGCGGCTCTGTTACTGATCCACCTGTAAATGCAAGAGCTTCAGGTTGTTCACCAAAACGTAATAATAACCACATCTCACAGCCTCCCACCCTCTTTAGAACTTACAAAGCTTCATCCTGCCCACTGTCTTTATCCTCACAACCATTGACTTCTTCCAGACCAGCCTCTTTCCTGTTAACTCTTTTCTGTTCCTTCCTTAGTTTAGTTAGCATCAGAGCCAGAGAATCACTGTGAGAATTGAAAGGGCCATGACTGATCAGCTAAATCAGCCCCTAGCTCATCTAATGAAAAGTGTGGTGCAGTGGAAAGGACACGACCTCAGAGTCGGATAGACCTGAACTTCAATCTTTGCTCTGCCCATCTGAGTGGAGGAGATAGCCATGTTGCCAAATAATTATAATGTAGGGTAGTAAAAGCTGCAGTTTTCCTGGCCAAAAGTAGACAGGGGAATGCCTAACATTCTGGATTGGTCCTAGAAAGATTTAAGAAGTCACATTTGAACTGGTCTTTGAGGGACATTCTGTGTGAAAAGAACTTATGCCAAGGCTCAGGGCAAGTCAAGTTTGGGGAAATGCCAGCAGTGCATACAGGAAAAAGCTGAGCATAAGATGCAAGGAGCAGGATGAGTTTTATGAGTCAGATCATGAAGGTCCTTGAATGTCAGACTAAGAGCTTGACCCTTAGAACAATTATTCTTAAGTGAAAAGTGATGGGGGAAAGAAAGGAGGAGAATATGTAAAGTTTAAGGGAAAAAATGTTTAAAAGATTTTGTGTTTGTGTGTTATATAGATGAAAGCTTCCTATGCTACCCAGGCCTGGTCTGGAACACCTGGCCTCGCTTCCTTATTCACCAGGACAACAGGCCGAGCCACTGTGGCTCCCGGCTTGTTTTTTTGGTTGGTTGGTTGGTTGGTTGGTTTGTTGAGATGGAGTCTTGCACTGTTACTTGGGTTGCAGTGCAGTGACACAGTCTCAGCCCACTGCAGCCTCTGCCTTCCAGGTTCAAGTGATTCCCCTGCCTCAGCCTCTCAAGTAGCAGGGATTACAGGCGCCCGCCACTACACCCAGATAAGTTACTGTATTTTAGTAGAGACGGGGGTCACAAGTATTTAGTGTCGCAGGTATTTAGTGTCTATGTTGTGTTGATTGTACCAGGCACATTGAGTATACTAAGGAAAGAGAGAAGTTTGAGATATATCTTCTATTCCAAGATGCTCATGGCCTACTTAGGGAAACTGAACTAACATATAATGAAACAAGGGAAAATCTAAGAAAAGGTTTGATGCGTGAAATGAGAGTGAACAAGTTTAAGGGACAAGTGGTCCAATGATTTGAGATAATGGCCTTTGGAAAGAAGAAATGTGAGCTGCAATCTTAAAAGTTGAATGGAATAGAAACAGAGCAGGAGTTGCTTGAACTTGGGTTCCAGTATCAGCAGAAGTATGAGGAAGGAATGGACCCAGCTGAAACAGAGCCCATCTATTATAGAAAAAGTGCAGGACTTGGAGTCCCAAATTCTGAGTAGCTACATACTGCTCCTTGCTCTGGACAAGTCACGTAAGTTCTCTGAACCTCAAGTTCCTTATTTGTAATTACTGATCTTATATGGTTAGCTGAAAATTAAACAAGATAATATGTTTAAAAGCATAAATATAAAATCCTATACAAGTGAAGGTTAGTGTGATTTCTTATTGGAGAGTGGTGAGAATGTGGCCCTATTAAAGGCTTTTAAACAGATTTTTAAAATCATTTATTTATGTCCTTTTATCCATTCAACATTCTTTTGTGCCAAGCACTATGCTGGGTGCAGTAGACATAAAGGAATCGACACAGAGCTCACCAAACATCAGGGGAAATCGATGTGAAATAAATGAGTGAAGTGATGAAAGAGTGCAGAAACAACTATGGAGCACAGAAGAGGAGCCCCTAAACTAATTTAGAGAGTCAGGGAAGGCTTTTTAGAAGTCACTTGCCTGAAAGATTAGGAATGGTTATGAGGTAGCAAAGCCCAGAGTAGGGCTTTATTCTGTCAAAGTAAAGAGAAATAAGGACTGGAAAGATGATCA
Organism: Cheracebus regulus; assembly: GCA_963574635.1. Lineage (NCBI taxonomy): Eukaryota > Metazoa > Chordata > Mammalia > Primates > Pitheciidae > Cheracebus > Cheracebus regulus. Next base: position 40,010 of record CAUYQU010096578.1, on the reverse strand, counting down.
AGAATGGTTCCTTTCTCAGGAAGTGGCATTTTTGCTGGACATCAGAAGAGGAATCACATTAGACAGACAAAAGTGGTAGAAAGTTGTCCCCAGCAGCAGGATTGCAGTCAGAGGAGTGAAGGATGAGTTAGTGGATTGGACAGAGAGGGCCTTAGTATATATTAGTAGACCAAGTGAGAGGTATTAAGGCTTTGGCTCAAGTGGTAGTGTCCAGGAGACATAAAAAGTGTTCGTAATCTCCATGAATGACCCCTTTGTCTTCTCTCCTTTTTGTTGTTAGGAAGAATCTGAGTGAGCTTGATCAGATCCAGCGGTACTTCAGCCAGAAGCTTACGAAGCCTTTCCTACCCCTCAGCCCTCAGACTCATACAGCCATCTCACAGCACCAGGAAAGCTGTAGGGACCATCCTGGGCCAGGAGCCAGCAGCCTAGACCCTGGGAGCCAGTGCATCCTGGAGAAATCCAGTAACCTGGTGTTGCAAGTCAGCTCCTTAATCACAGGTATGACTTAGATCCTTTCTTACTGAGATGTTACAGTCACTAGGTGCCAATTCAAAATATTTTCCTTCAGACAAGCACCTATGACAAATAGAGACCAATTGTTTTCACCCTCTTCCCTTTTTTTTTTTTTTTTAAACGATCTTGCTTTTGAAAATGAGGGAAATAATAGTATGGCACAGCAACATGGGACAATGGAAAGAGCATTGGACTGACCCAGGTCCTTGATGGGCTTCCAGTACAGACTCAGGGTCTGACTCTGAACATGTCGTTTCCCTTCTTGGACTTCAGTTTCCCCAGCCAAGAAAAGAGTGAGGTAGATTTGATTAGTGGTTTCTTAATAGCAGTTGTTGAACTTGTGCCACTCTCTGAGAAAATGATCAACAACAAACATATTTAAAATTCTAATTCTCAGAGCCCAGAAGTCTGCACTTTTACCAATCACGCTCGATGATTCTGGATGTTAGTAGTTCATAGTCCACCCTTTGAAAAACCCCTTTGGAGCAGTGGTTCTCACTTTAGCTGTGTATTGGAATTACTGAGGGACTTTTAAAAAACCCCATGCCCAGGCTGTACCATAGGTCAACAGAATCTCTGAGGTGGAACCCAGGCATCAGTATTATTTCTAACTCCCCAGGTAATTCTAGTGTGTAGACAAGACTAGGACTGCTCTAGAGCAAGTATTGGCCAACCTGCCTGAGCATAAGAATCACCCAGGGCACGTGCAGTGAGATACTACAGATTCCTGGGTCCTATTCCATCCTACTCAATCAGGATCTAGGGTTACAACCTAGAAATCTTTGTCAGGCAAGCTTCAGGGAACACTGTGAAATCAACTAAATCAGCGTCTTTAGCTCTCACTTGTTTTTGCTCAAGCACAATGCATAGATTCTATACAGGGATGAAGAGATTCAATTTTCTTTGTCTAAAGGGAAGGAAGAACACCATGATTGATACTAAGTACGACCCTTCTTTCTATCCTCTTCTTCCAGATACCAAACCTGTTAGTATCCATGGCCCCGGGGAAATACTCTGTGTTTGACTTCCTCCTGCTTGGATATTTTCAGTCAAGTGTTTATTGAGCACCATCTGTGCCAGGCACTATTCTTTGTTCCAGGAGGATACAGTGGTGGACATGGCAGGCATTATTTCTCCCTTCATCAAGCTTATATTCTGTAGTCAACCAAAGAAAAATCTTCCCAAAACGAAAGTATGAGAGCAAAGCAGATGGAGGCTTGTTTGGAGTAGAGGTGGAAACAAATAGGGGAATCTTTCTAAAGGGGTATATTAAAAGAGTAGAGAGAAGAGAAATGTGGCCGGGCATAGTGGCTTACACCTGTAATCCCAGCACTTTGGGAGGCCAAGGCAGGTGGATCACTTGAGATCAGGAGTTCAAAATCAGCCTGGCCAACATGGCAAAACCCCATCTCTACTAAAAATACAAAAATTAGCCAGGTATGGTGGTAGATGCCTGTAGTCTGAGTTACTCGGGAGGCAGAGATACAAGAATCGCTTAAACCCAGAGGGCAGCGGTTGCAGTGAGCCAAGATCACTCCACTGCACTACAGCCTGGGTGACAGAGTGAGACTCTATCTCAAAAAAAAAGAAGAATTGAAGCTGTGGGGCCTTGAAGCCAAACTTGGGTGTTTAATGTCTATCCTGGAAGAAATGGGAAATTCTCAGCAAGCAGATGGCAGAATGAGAACTGGTTTTCACAGAGAGAATGAATTTGAAAAGGGAAAGATGATTAGATCAGGAAAACCATTAAAAAAAAAATGCAAAAGCCTGCCCCGCCTCTATTATGCCTCAGTATGCTTTTTTTACAAAGCCATCAGACAAATGAATATGAGTGGAACTTGAGAGACAGTTACTGAGTGTGGTTTTTTTAAGCCAGAACTATATGCTTTGCTGGGCCCTAGAGATATAACATAAGTCAGACATATGGTTTCTGCCCTGAGAAACTCACAGTCTGATGGAGTAAACATACAATTACATACACAGTAGCATATTCTTAAGTTCTTCCTTATAGAACAAAGCCATATACCAATTCCATTTAACTCATACAACTGGGAAGGCTTCCTGGAGGAGATGCAATACAACAGGGCCTTGAAGGCTGTGAAGGTTTATAAAAAGCAAGGAGACTGCTCTGAGATAGAAAGCATGTTCAGGCCAAAGGATTAGGATCAACTAAATATGCTTCCTGGTGCCTATTCCTGTTTACAGGTAGTAATGTTCCATTTCCATATATCTACCCATTCCTTTGAGGCCTGAAAATCACTGATGTATAATACTAAACAGCCAGCACCTCCTGTAGAATGAGCCCTCTGTTCGGTGCTACTGTGAGGGAGATGCGACTCCTATTCCCCAGGAATCAAATTTGCCTTCAGTTCCTAATTTTATCCTCTCAAATAATCTTGCAAACATGTATCATTTACTAGGTTTATTTATTAATTTATTCACTCCCATCCCAAAAACAATTTGAGATGACTAATAGCTTCTGTTTATTAAGTGCTTATATATTCACCACATAGTGTATGTCCATTTCTCTCATGTATTCTCTACGGTAACCTTGTGACGTGGGTGGTGTTGATTATACTTTACAGATCAACAGGTTCCGAGAGGATAGTTTGCTTGTGATCACAAAGTTAACAAGTGACAACAGATTTGAACCCAGGATTGACCAGCTCCAAAGCCTATGCTCTTTCCAACATACCCTGCTGCTTATATTTTCTCTGTAAATCTTCCCTGCCTTATCATGTGGGTGATAGATATTTCCTTGCTTTTGTTTTCCAAGTAAAATAGGTAGTTTTAATAACTTATCAAATAAGTAAGTAAGTGGATTCTCATTTTGATTTTTAATATAGGTAGTTACTGAAGTAACTGGAAGCATGAACATGCCCACCAGGACTCCCAGCTCCCAAGGATTCCTGAGCATGAGCAGATAGTCTCTGAAAGCATTTCCACAGATGTATCCACAACTATAGATTAGATTCTGGTCCTCTAATATTAGAATAAAGTACTCACAATTGCACCGCCTTGAATATAGTCTCACTGACGCTTGGGTGGACTAATTTTCTTTATGGTTTGTTCAAAGTCTGATTGCCAGAGTGCTTCTGAAGCTAGAGGCTACTGTGGGAAATTTGAGTTGTCTGTGGCCCTACCTTGTAATAAGAGTATTATCTGTTGCTGTTCAGATCTGCAGACTATCACCAGGGATTCCCAAGCAGCTTTGAATTCTCACCGAGCCAGGAGTAGAAGCAACAAGGCCACCACCCTCCCAGAGGCTCAGTACACAGAGGCACTGCAAGAACGATGCACAACGCCAGATGAGCCATTGGCAAGAGCTCCAGATAAGGCCACAGATTCCCCACCACCCCCTGCTCTCAAAGAGACTTCACATGGTGGAAGAATACTCCATGAGTCCCTGAGCCATACAGTACCCATTACAAAGATGCAGATCAGCGAGGACACTGAGGCAGGCCCAGCCTACAGTGATGAGGACTATGAAGAAGACATCATTGAGCCCAGGACCTTAAATGAGATCACCACAGTGACAGACAAAACTAGCCCTTGGTCTAGTTTCATATCAGACACAAGTGAGGTCATCAGCCCTCAGCCTGATGAGGTGCAGAGGGAAGGCCCCTCTTGTCCTTCTTCCGGGACTTTCTGCAGAGAGGAACTTACAGTCAAAAATAGCTTTCTTTCCAGCCCGGAAAGGGCTGTCAAATCCCACCTGCCTAGGCAGGGTTCTCCTAGCCAAAGTCTTGTTGCTTGTGAGGATGAGGCCTCTAAGGCCAAGGTTAGTGGAGAGTCTGCCTCAGCTAACCCTCGACCCCTCCCATGCCTGACACTCTCAGGAGCCCGGCAGGGCAGCATGTTTGTTGGATGGAGCTCACCACAGGTGGATCAGAACAAGGAGCCCGAGTCAGAGGCTCCAGCTGAGAATGAACCTACCACCAGTGAGCTCAGCGACTCTGCTGATAGTTTCAAGAAGTTGCCACTAAACCTAGCCTCCCAGAGCAGAAGGGAAAACCATAAGGGACCACCCATCAACTCCTCTGACATCAGGCAGAGGCAGGTGACAACTGGATCAGACACGTCCACAAAGCAGACCCTCCTACTGTATCCTTTGGCATTTGCCACAAGTGTTTTGGATGTTGGTGCTTAGACTAGCCTAGTGTGAGTGTGAGCAGGTGGCCACCCTTATGGAATGCATTGGGGGTTGTGGGAAGGCCATTCTTTCAGGAGACCCCACCTGCATGACAGGTGCTACAGTTTTACCATTAACACCAGCCCTTGGAAACACGCCTTGAGCTGGGTTTAGCACATTCATTAACCTAGCATACCCTGATTTATCCAATTCATCTGTTGGGTATTTTTCCACCTGAAGGCAAGGCTTGGGATCTAAGGAGACTATGTCCGTTGAAAAAGCAGAGAGTCTAGAGAAAGAGGGAAGAAGATCACTGCCATTGAGTTATGTACATAAAGTTATGTACATTTTTCATTCAGTCATCCCAAGTCTTTTAGGTAGGTATCATCTCTATTTTGCTCAGTTATCGTGACCTGCCTACTTTTTTTATTAAGAGACAGGGTTTGTTCTGTCACCCAGGCTGGAGTGCAGTGGCATTATCATACATCACTGCAGGCTCAGATTCGTGTGCTCAAGCGATCCTCCCACCTCAGCCTTGCAAGTAGCTAGAACTACAGGTATGCACCACCACACCCAGCTAAGTTTTTTTTTAAGAGTTGGGGTCTTGCTATGTTACCCAGGCTGATCTCAAACTCCTGGCCTCAAGCACTCCTCCTGCCTCATCTTCCCAAAATGCTGCAATTGCAGCATTTGAGCCACCGCACCTGGCCAGATTAAATTTTTTTTAAAAAATCAAGTGATGGAGCTAAAAAGGCACCGTGGAGATAGACTTGCCCAAGACCCCAATAAGGGGCTGTTGATAGAAACGGGGGGTACCTGACATTCCCCGCTCCCTCCTTTTAAACACAGACTAGTATGTTACGGTGAAAGGAGACCACTTAGGACCATCTACACCCTTCATACCTGTAGCCTAACCAGCTCATCCGATCAGCTCACCTGCTATCCTGACAACAAGGAGGGAATATTGCATGGCTGGCAGGTGAAGCAGGCTGCTTTACTGGATTAGAGATCTTCCTTTACCAGAAGTCAGGGAGCCTGACTTTGACCCTTCTCGACCCACAAAATTACTTTTGTGATTATACACATATAGTTTAATCTTTCTGAGCTAGTTTCTTCAACTATAAAATCCCTTACCCATCAAACTATAAGCTCCCCAGGTCAGGGACCTTGTCTTTTTCTGCATCCCCAGGATCTAGCACTGCACAGAGAAGGGATCAGTAAATGTAGATTTAATTGAACTATCACAATTTCACAACACTGTTGAGAAAACCAAATGAGTGGAAACTTTTGTATGCACCGCACACTGTGATTCTTGATGCAGATCAGAGAAAAACCTAGGGGTCAGAGAGTGGGCAGAGGAAAGAATTAAAGCATGCAATAGCTGGAGGCTGACCACTGAAAACAGACCACCTCGTTTGAAGTTCTCCCCAGCCTTGCTCATCCTGGATCCTGGCCCCTGTTGTTGCTCCCTTTACAGTCAGTAATAGATGTGCTCAGAATATGGCCCATGGAGGAGCTGCCACATGTGTCCAGACCCTAAGAGCTGCTTTAACCTAGGCCTTCCTGACTATTCTTTCAAAAATAAATAGTGCGAGGCTCTGTGCTGGGTGCCAAGGACAGATTTGAATCGGACTTTACCTCGAGAAGTTCCCATGATGAAATAGGAGACAGTCAAGTAGATAGATACTGACAGTTTATTGTTCCAAGTACTTTGATGGGACGTGGACAGAACACTATGGAGCACGAGGAGGGAGCTGCCCTAACTCTACTTGGAGCTATCCCAGTAAGAGACAGAGAGCCAGACCTTAAAGATAAATAGGCATTGCATAATAGAGACAAGGAAAAGTTCTCGTCAGGACGAACTGTGTGTGCAGAGGTCTAGCTGGGTGGAGGAGGCTGCCTGTGGGCAGCAGTTCACTGTGACTAGAGTCCAAGGATGAGGGGATGGTGCGAGGTCAGGCAGGGCCTGGATCTTAAAGGGCTTTTATGCCTGCCTGAGGTATTCGGACTCTACTCTAAAGCAAAGAAACTTCACTTTCCTCATCTGTAAAATGGAGGTGATAATAGTGCTTATTGGGTTGTTGTGAAAATGAAAATAATTATGTAAGCTGCCTAGCACAATACCTGGTACATAAATAGTGCTTACTGTTAAGAGTCTGATGTGATCAGATTTATATATGAGAAAATAATTCACCCAATGCCTTGTACAGGGCAGGTTAGATAAGGGAAGACTAGAAGCAAGGAGGCTAGTTAGGATGCTTGGAATAGTAATAAGAGATGAAGAAAGTCTGACCTAAAGTATAGTCTGCTTTATGATGAAGAGGAGGGGAACAGATCTAAGAGGATGAGAGAGAGGGGCAGGTGATGAAACAAAGGAAATGGAAAGTATAACTTAGAGGTTTCTGTCACAAGTTGCCAGGCAGGTGATATCATTTGCTGGATAGGAAACGGCACAGAAAGAGAATGGTTTGGGGCCGACCATGGTGGCTCACCTCTGTAATCCCAGCACTCTGGGAGGCCGAGGTGGGCGGATCACCTGAGGTTGGGAGTTTGAGACCAGCCTGACCAACATGGAGAAACCCCATCTCTACTAAAAATACGAAATTAGCTGGGTGTGGTGGTGCATGCCTGTAATCCCAGCTACTCGGGAGGCTGAGGCAGGAGAATTGCTTGAATCTGGGAGGCGGAGGTTGTGGTGAGCCGAGATCGCACCATTGCACTCTGGCCTGGGCACCAAGAGCAAACAGTCTCCAAAAAAAAAAAAAAAAAAGATTTGGGAGACAATGCAGATTGTCCTTTTGGGCATGTGCCTGGAGGAGATGCAGTCCTGGAGTGGAGGGCTGAGCTCAGCCATAAAGGTAGGCGTCTCTGGGAATCGATGAGGGCAGCAAGAAGAGCCTGGGAAGGGAGAACCAAACACACAGAGACAGACTCAGCATCTCCAGTGCGCAAAGAAGAGGCAGGACAGGGCATGGCCACAAAAGAAGTGAGGAGAGCTAGCAGTGGAGAGAGGTGCCGTGGGAGCAGATGCTGCAGTATTTCAGGACGTCGTGGTCTGCACTGATGCTGCAGACGAGTCCAGGAGAATGTGGCTGGCATGTATCTGGCTTTAGCGTTAAGAAGGACCTTGCAGTGCTGGGAATGGACGCCAAACTTCATTCGTCAAAGGAGCTAATGATGAGGAAAATGACAACAGGCAACTTTTTCCCATAAACTGAGGAGATAAGAATAGCTGATATTTATCAAGTGCTCACTATGCCAGACACCATTCTAAGCACTTTACATCTATAAATTCATTTAACCCTCAAAACAATAAGTACTAATACACTTTAAAATAAAGAAATTGAGGAATAAAAAGTGAACTTTCTTGAAATTATCCATCTATTAAGTGACAGCTGAGTGATAACTAGAAGAGAATGCAAGGTCAGGGTTTGGTTTTTTTTTCCCCCTAAATGGGAAACTTTAACGTTTTTATGAACTGAGGAAAAGGAACTTAAAAGTTCGTGAGGCCAGACATAGTGGCTCACGCCTTTAATCCCAGCACTTTGGGAAGCCAAGGTGGGAGGATCACTTGAGGTCAGGAGTTCAAGACTAGTCTTGGTAACATGGCGAAACTCCATCTCTTCTAAAAATACAAAAATTAACCAGGCGTGGTGGCATGTACCTGTAATCCCAGCTATTCTGGAGGCTGAAGTGGAAGAATTACCTGAGCCCAGAAGGTCAAGGCTGCAGTCAGCCATGATCACGCCACTGCACTCCAGCCTGAACAATGGGAGCGAGAGCCTGTTTCAAAAATATATATAATAAAAGTTGCCGGGAGAAGGTGGCTTTTGGAGCAGGACACTGAAGCACACACATGGCAGTGGGCTGGGAAGGAGGCTTCCATGCTTCAGAGCCAGCCCTGACACCTCACAGCAAAGCTCTTCCCCAAGAGCATAAGCTGGCTGTCTGGCAGTCCCCAGCAGTTAGAGCAGCAACAGCAAACAGATCCTACCTCAGCTGGGCCTCTGCAGAAGGCCTGGGGTCAAAGGGTCTTTCTCTTCAGGATCACCATTCCTCCCTCACCTCTCTACAGAAAAATCGGGGACTTGAACCAAAGCAAGAAATCATTGTATTTCATTCATTCACAAGTATTTATTGAGTACTTACTGTCTCCTGGGTACTATGCTAGGTGACAGGAATATGGCTATGAAAAAGATCATCTCTGCCTTCTTGGAGTTTACAGTCTAGCATAGAAGAATGATGATAAAATAGAAAACCTGGTAAGCAAATTGGAGTCTGAATCATACTTAGCTTATTAAAAACAAAAAATTGGAACATCAAAATAGTCCCCTCCTTACCCTTTCAGAGTTCAGCTAAACTGAATCAGTGATTTGATGCAACAAATACCTGTGGAGCACCATATTCTCAACACAGCACTGAGTACCTCAAGAGGATATGGAGGAGAAGTACAAGATACAGTACCTGTCTTCTAGGGCTCACATCCAAGTTGGACTAGCTGTGCTGGCCCCTGACATGAGGACATGTCCGGTCATGGACAGCCCCTGATGCAGAGCTCACATTCTGGATGTGAGCAGAGAACAACCAGGCAAACAGGTCTTCCTTCAGTGCAGGACACCTAAATACAACCTAAGGCACTACCCCCTGGAGCCACATCCCCATCCCCACATCATCTCACTGACTTCTAATAGGTCTGTTTCTAACCAGCAGGCCCTCATTCAAGGCCTGCTACCTACAGCCTCCCGAGGGGTTTTAGGGAAGTAGAGATAACAGAAGGAAACTGTGTCTGCCATTGAGAAATTTAGGGAACATTGAGGAAAATAATCATCAGACTAAATAATCATTCTCCTGTGTTGCAGACCGCCCTAGGATGTGATGGGGGGGATCACTGTGGGCTAAGGTTAGGAGAAGGCTTCCTGGAGGAGGCAGGATTTGATCTGATCTGTAAAGAACGTATAGACCTATGTGTTAGGAGGGAGCAAGACTTCCAGTCAGAGGGAGCCACCTGAGCAAAGGAGTTATGAACAAGAATAGTTGAGGGAAAAACATGAGTGGGAGCAGAGTGAATGGTCAGTGGAGATGCTGGCCTCCACTGCAAGGGGGTGGACTTCTAGGTATTTTTGTCCCTTAACTGCCACTGTAGCCCAGAGCCCATTGTGGTACCCAACTTCTTTTTGCCTCCCCAGCAGTTGGAGGCTTCCCTGCGGATGCTCTCACTTTCAGCAACTTTGTCACCAGCAGCCACAACAGATCAGGTAAGAAAATGGCCAGCTGACCTTGCTCCTAGAAAGTCATCATCTCTTCCACAGAAGTGTGCACAGAATGCAGCCCCAGGCCATCTTCCTGGAAAGGCTGCAGCAGGGATCACTCCTCCAGCTTGTACTGAGCATATTCTGTGGGCTCAGCAGTGGGCAGGGGGCGCAGGAAAAGTGAGGAAGAGCAAATGTGCAAGAGCGGGGCATTGTTGGCCAAGACTGATATGGGGAAGCAAAAAACAGTGCAGAAGCATGAAAGCAAGAGGCAGCTAAGAAATATGTACTGAGTGCTTGGGAGTGCCCACCAAGTGGGTAGACAGGAGATGCAGCCTTGCGGGAGTGTGGCAGAGTAAGGTCTGGATGAAGAGAATAATATCAACTATTTGCCATTTACAAAACCTCATAACTATTCATCCAGCTGAGTGCTTGGAACTCTGGTACAAATCCCAGGTCTCCTCTTTTCTGTCTTAGTACAGCACCTGACCTTTCTTGCAAGTGCCAAGAAAATAATAAAAATAACTCCTTTTGAGTACCTACCCTATCTCAGGTGTCATGCTAGGTACTGAGCATATAATGGTGAATAAGATAGACCAATTCTCTGTTTTCATGGAGCACAAATAGTAAGCAAAAAAATAAAATATAGACTCATGAGATGAGTAGTAGGTGCTGTGATAAAGAACAGGGCCTCTCTGAGGAGAAACTCCATCTCTTCTAAAAATACAAAAATTAACCAGGCGTGGTGGCATGTACTGTAATCCCAGCTACTCTGGAGGCTGAAGTGGAAGAATTACCTGAGCCCAGAAGGTCAAGGCTGCAGTCAGCCATGATCACGCGACTGCACTTCAGCCTGAACAATGGGAGCGAGAGCCTGTTTCAAAAATATATGAAGTGATCATATATTTTCAATTATATATTTTCAAGTGATCCCCTACATCAGCCTCTCAAGTAGCTGGGACCACAGATATGCACCACCACACCCAACTAATTTCTTTTTTCTTAGAGGCGGGGTCTCACTATGTTGTCCAGGCTACATCTCAGTTTATCAAGTTTGTAAATCCTCGCATAGGGGAGGAGAGGTGTCAGTCCTGTCCAGGAATATCTGCAGTTTTGTGGCCTTTCTTCCTGCTCTGGTTTGTGGTCACTAGTTCATCTCCTTCCCCTTTGCACCTTCCCTTGCATGTCCCACACACACCCATCATTTTATGCTGGGATAATAGGGCTGTGTCCAGGCTTTGGAGCAAGACATCCATAGAGTGAAATATTGAATCTGCTAGTAAGTGATCTTGGGCAAGTGACACCACCTTTCTGAGACACACTTTCCTTGTAAGTAACGTCAGGCTAATAATTCATACCTAATAGGATGATGGTGAGAATTACCCTAGAGGAAAAAAGTAGGCCCTCTTAGCTACCTTTCCCTCCTGCCCTCCTATCCTCCCTACTCCCACAGTATAGTGGATACAAGTCCCTGTGTGACCTTAGACAAGTCTTCAGGCCTTTCTGGGTCTTGGATGAAGTGCCAGCAAGTCATACCCCACAAGAAAGGAAGTCTCTGGGCCACTTCGAACTGCCGTCCCTCACCTGCCAAGCAGAATTGCTGTTTCTGCTTTTGTGTTTATACCTTTGTGATGCGCCAACTCTGGATGGAGAGACTATCTTTGGTCTATTAAATACTAGATACAAAGTATGGGAGAGGAAAAGATAAGAATTTTTAGTTCAGTTAAAGAGCAAGTCTGCTTTTGAGAAGACAATACTTTTCAGCCTTTTTTTCTTTGTTGCTCTTCACAACATTCCATGGTTTGCTGCTCTCAGAGTCACTTCTGTCCTTAGGCCCTCATTCTGGATCCTGGTTCGGATGACCAGTCATCATGGGTTTGCCCAGAACTGTCTCGCAGTTTTAGTGCTGGAACCCAGAACCCAGGAAACCCTGGGAGGTTAGTCATCCTAGCTAGTGATGGGCCTCTCTCACCACCACTTGATGGGTTTTTTGCAGCATATTTTCTCAGAATCTTATGCTCCTGGCTGGCTACCAGCCACTGCTGGATGACCTAATAAATAAGATCATGTATGTATTTAGGATACTAGCAAGTAGAGATACCAAAATTTAAAAGGAAAACATTTTTAAGAATTACGTTTTTTTAAAAGATTGAAATAATTACCATGGGATAAATCACAATATCAACTGATTTCCTTATACTTATTTTAGATTTAATTGTGAAATTATATTTGAGCAGGAGCACCATCATCTTGTGGCCTTTATTAAAAAGGCCTCACTTTGAAGAATTTGAGAGGAAAATAGTCTTTTCTATTTACCCACATACTTGCTATTGTTCTGGATTTCTCCTTCACATCTGATTTCTGGCTGGGATCATTTCCCTTCAGCCTGAAAAACTTCCTTTGGAATTTCACATACTGTGGACCTACTGGTAACTGATTGTCCAGCTTCAGTTGTCTGAAAATATCTCTATTTTGCCTTCATTTTTGAAAGACTTTTTTCTACTGGATATAGAATTCTAACTTGAATTGTTGTTTCTTTTAGCATTTTAGAGATATCTTTCCACTGTCTTCTGTCTTCCGGTTCCATTGTTTCTTATAAGAAGCAGACATTGTTCTGATTGTTCTTGCACTGAATGTAACATGACCTTTACTCACTTCTTGCTTTTAAGATTTTCTCTTTATCTCTAGTTTTCAACAGTTTGATTACACTGTTCATAGTTGTGGAGGCAGGGGAATGGGATAGGGAAGGAGGAACATAACAATTCATTCAACAGTATTAGTGATGTTTTGGTTCTTGGGTTGGGTTGTGGGTTTATAGATGTTCATTTTCTTGTGCTTCATGATTTACTGGTGTTATGTAGATTCATTGGTATGTTATACAAAGAAATCACAAAACCATATGTCATTAAAATTATGCAGTGATTGAATGATAACAAGACGGAGACACCAACTCCTTCCACAAATTAGGCTGTGAATGTGGAGCAGAGAAATAGGATAGTGGCTGGAGTGGCATGGGAGACCAAGGGAAGGTATTTTTGTTTTTGTTTTTTAATATGGGAAGGCTGTAGCTTTCTGTGTGCTAATGCAGCAATCCCATAGAGAAAGGGAGAGGGGAAGACACAGGAGTGGGAGAGAAAAAGGAGAGGGAGAAAAGAAAGGGCATGAGATTTAGAGCACATGTGGAGGGGAAAAAGAAAACTCACCCAGCATCACGAAGGAAGGGAGAGAAGATGGGTGCTAAAGCAGACAGGATTAGAGATTGGTGGTAGGGTTTCAAGTTGATGGAAGCTCCTGTTTTCTCAGTGATGCTTCAGGCACAGTCAGCAGCTCTATGTGAGAGATAGAGAGGCAAGGGCAGGAGCCCTGTCCTGTACCCGCATTTGAAGAATCCATCTTTTTACCCCCTCCTAAGGCCAGCCTTGGCCCTGACAACTGAAGAAGAGCACCTTGAGAGGCTGCTGGGCTCTTCTCAACCACTCCTGAGACTGCTATACTGAAGCTGACCTGCTTCCGGGTCAGGGCGAACAGTCCATTCCTGAAACAGGAGAGGGCTCATAATTGCTGGGTCGATTGCTCTGGTTTCCCCACAAGATCAAAAGCAAGACCTGATCTTTCCCTCCACATTGAAATGATGTAGCTGAGCCAAGGAACTTCCCAGTCTCTCCTGCAGCAATCTCTGAAACAGATTTCCTCTCCCTCCTCCAACAGTAGATACAGGTCCCTGTGTTACATTCATCAGGTCTTTGGACTTTTCTGAGTCTGCTTCCTCATCTGTCAAATGGGGTTACCAGGCCTCACGGGGTAGTTGTACTGTAGAATACCAAGTGCCACACAGGTAGGGTATAGGGACCAGCCCGTAATTCCCACCCCATGTTACCTCATCTTCTGGCTGTTGCCTCTGCAAAAAGAAAAGGAGTGAGAAGGATGGCTGGTTTAGCAGACTGTGGCACAGCCATCCAGTTGCAGTTCCAGGTTCATTATAAATCAATCGTGTTTGCTCCCCTTGCTTTCTCTTCCCTCTTGTGATGAAGTAACTCTTTACTGGGACAGCTTCCTGATTTTTTTTAAAGTTATTTGTGATTCTGCTTGCTCAGCTGTTGATGGACAAACTAGTTTTATCGACTTCTGTACAGAGGAGGAGAGGCTGACAATGAGAATGGCAGTAATTTGGTTTACATGTTGTCTTCCTCAGACCATCTCTTCTGCTCTGTAGATTTTCTCTCCTGGGAAAATCTCAGTCACTCTGATGACTTCAAATATGACTACATCGATGACTCTCAAATCCTTCTCTTCAGTTTAGTCTTCTCTCCCATACCACAGACACGTACAAACCCAACTGCTTCCTAGACGTCTTGTCTGATATGTGACAAACAATTCACTCTGTCCAAAACTTGAGCTTGTCATCTTCCTTTGCATACTTCCTCTGCCACCTGCATCCATATCTCAGGAATTTCAGCTACCATCCATGTAGCCACCACCCCTGCTCCTTTATCCCCCACCACCCACAGCCAGTCCATTACCAAGGCCCGTTAATTCTACCACCTAAACATCTTTTGAATCACTTACTTCTTACCCTCCCCTTGTCTAGCCCAATCATCTCCTCACTATTTCTTTTTATTTTTTATTTTTTTTCGAGACAGGGTCTCACTCTGTCGCCCAGGTTGGAGTACAGTGGCACAATCTCAGCTCATTGCAACCTCTGCCTCCCAAGTTCAAGCAATTCTCCTGCCTCAGCCTCCCAAGTAGCTAGGATTACAGGTGTGTGCCATCACACCCAGCTAATTTTTTGTATTTTTAGTAGAGATGGGGTTTCACCACTGTTGGCCAGGCTGGTCTTGAAATCTTGACCTCAAGTGATCTGCCCACCTCGGCCTCCCAAAGTGCTGGGATTACAGGTGTAAGCCACTGCGCTGCCCCCCCCCGCCCCCCCCCGACTATTTCCGACCAGTCTCACTTGCACTTTTCCACCACTGTTTATTCTCCGTGCTGTAGCCATTTTAATCTCCCATTCTAATCAGACCGTCACTCCACTTTACCATTGGCAGGGGGAGCACTCTTTAAGGCTGTCAAACACCCTCAAAAAAACTTCAATATTTATAAGTCAGATCTCAGTGCCCAATTTATTTGACCTCTCTGCAGCATGTGACACAATTGATCTCTTTCCTTTGAACACTTTCTTCACTTATTTCTAAGGCATCACTTCTTCTTAGTTCTCCTCCCTCACTGGCTGCTCCTGCTCTGCCTTCTTTGCTGGGTCTCCCTCATTTTCCCTGCTTCTTCTATATGCTGAAGATTCCCAATGGTTAGTTTAGCCCAGTCCTAACTCCACAACTGCCTAACCAGCATCTCCACTTGAATATCTAATAGATGTCTCAAATTCAGCATGTCCAAAACTGAGCTCCAGATTTTATTCCCAAATCCATTTCCCCCTTAGTCTTCTCAATTTCAATTAAAGGGTACCACTAAACTCTAGGGTGGGGGGGTGTTGTTTGTTTGTTTTGAGACAGGGTGTCACTCTGTTGCCCAGACTGGAGTGCAGTGGCATGATCTCAGCTCACTGCATCCTCAAACTCCTGGGATCAAGTGGTCTCCTGCCTCAGCCTCCTGAGTAGCTGAGATTCTAGTTTAGTTGTTCAGGCCAAAACTCTTGGAATCCTCCCTGATGCTAGTTTTCAATTAAACAGGAATTTCTGGCAGCTCTACCTTTAAAATATACAGAAATGTGCTTCTCACCACCTTGGTCTCAATCATCATTATTTCTGGCCTGGATTACTGCAGAGGCCTCCTAACTTGCCTTTCTGCTTCTTCCCTTGCTCGTTGCAAACAGTTCCCCATACAGCATCCTGTTAACTTTTTTTTTTTTGGGACAGAGTTTCTCTCTTGTTGCCCAGGTTGGAATGCAATGGCATGAAGTTGGCTCACTGCAACCTCCACCTCCCAGGTTCAAGTGATTCTCCTGCCTCAGCCTCCTGAGTAGCTGAGACTACAGGCACATGCCACATTGCCCAGCTAATTTTGTATTTTTAGTAGAAACAGCATTTCTCCATGTTGGTCAGGCTGTCTCGAACTCCTGACCTCAGGTGATCTGCCCACCTTGGCCTCTCAAAGTGCTGGGATTACAGGCATGAGCCACCATGCCTGGCCTTGTTAACTTTTTAAGATGTTAAATCAGTCATCAACTCAAATCATGTGACTTCTCCACTCAGAACCCTTCAGTAACTTCCCATCAATTAATAGGAGAACTAGAGCTGGGCCTGAGGATAGGCAGGCCGGAAAATAGGAGGTAGTTTTGATTTCAGACTTGAAATTTATATCTTTTAGCAAATGTGCAAAGACATAGTCATGAGCTAGGTACAGGAGAAGACAGGAGCTTCCCTCAGGGAGCTCACAGTTCCCCCAGGAGCCAGCCTTATATCTAAGTTCCTCCAACTCGTACCAACTCGTACCATGACAACTCGTGCCTGTCATGCTGAAAGAGCTAGGACCATCATGCTGTGGACCCTGCCTTCAGGGAGCCTGCAGTTCTTAGAAAGGCATTGGCCTCCAAACCACTCATTTCCTCAAATGACATTTGCCTATATTAGCACTGAAGTAAAACAAAGCAAAGGGAATGAGTATAGGAAAAGAAAGAGCCATGTGAGGTGGCTTGCATTGAATTCAACAAAGATGAAGGAAAGGCTTTGCAGCTTGTGGATTTGAAAAGAAAAAATGTCAGAATCAACAGAACTTGGCAAGCAGGAGATACAAGCACTATGTGCTAGAGAGGCAGTCAGAAATGGGAAAAGATGGGCCTAGACTGAAACAAGAAAAGATAGGAATTAGAAGCAAAGGACACGAAGCAGCCTGTCCTCTCAGCCTTGGCCTCCCTGCCCTGCCCACATGGCACTTTACCATGAGGTGAGCCCTGTCTTGCTCTGTGCCTTCCTGCATTAAGCCCACACTCTACCCACATCATGAATGGGCCCCTGGATTAACCACAGGCATCGTGCCAGACACTGTTATTCATGAGGAGTGAGTGTAGGAGACAGGAAGTATGAGACAAGGCCAGGCATGAGGGTACCTTTAAAACCTTGAGTTTTCCACCCCCTCCCACCCAGTCTTCTCACTTGTACTCAGCCAGACCACAGCTCTTCAGACATCACTAAGGATCGAGGTGTCAGCAAATCTGGTTTTTTTGTCCTGACTCTGCTTATGACTTTCTGAGGTCCTCAGCAACATGTCTAAACCAAGGGATAGAATTTTTCTATTCTGGCATCTCTAATCCCAGTTACTTGGGAGGCTGAGGCATGAGAATCGCTTGAACCCTGGAGGCAGAGTTTGCAGTGAGTCAAGATCGTGGCACTGCACTCCAGCCTGGGCAACAGCATGAAACTGTGTCTAAAAAAAAATTATATCCTTTTGTTTTCCTTCCACAGACCAGAAGCATCTGAAAGATGAATAGTCCTGGTGGAGAACCCCAGCTCTCCACAAAGTCACCAGATCAGATCAGTAGGGGGCCTGAGGGAACTTCTTGATCCTGGGTTTCTTTCTTCTCAGCCTGTGGTCCAGGCCTGACGGCTGACCTGCCCCTCTTGAGGCAGAAGGTCCGGACCTATTGCCTCATTTCTTTTAGCCACCAAGTCCCTAGCTTTCTATAGAGCTGAAGAGGAGATCTAAAGCTCAAAGTGTCTCTGATAAAGGCCATATAGAGCTTTTAGAAGATGAGCAACTTGGCCAAGGGTGTATAGAGGTCAGGAGGAACAGCCAAAATTGGCTGGCACCCACCCTGGCCTAGACTGTAAGTTGGCAGCACCTTTTAGGAAGGGGCTCATAGGTCTGCTGGGCAGGTGCTAGTCTCAGGTTGCCTGAGCCGCTCTGAGGCCAGAGTCCAGGAGGAGCCAGGAGCTCTTCTTATAAGAGTATAACTTTTAACCCTTCCCTCTCAAAACCTGGACTTTTGAGCCCTCCCCCTGACAGGGCTTGGATTCAAAAGATTGAGGGTCATCTTTTGAACCAGGCCCTATTTAAAGAAACAAAAAAAGGTTGAGGAGTCTTGCCCTAGTCAGGCCCCTTCATGGTGTAGACTAAGGCCCAGGGCGAGGGAGTGACATAGGCCCTATAGAATGGGCCTGTCAGGGAAGGCTTCGTGGAGAAGGAGAGGGTGGCATCAGATGGAGGTGTGGTGTGGAGGGAGCATATCGGTGGTGAGAACCATATGACCAGACCTCTAATTTAGGCATGAAGGGTGAGCTCAGAGCAGGAGACCAGCCATGCGGCAGCACAGGCTGAGCAGGTCAGATTTGGGATTGGCCTTTCAGGGCTGGCCTCTAGTCTGAGGGCCTTGTCCTCACTTCCCCCTGCTCCTACTTGTGGCTGCTGAGTTTGCAGCTCGTTTTAGCATCGAAGAAGTCGTGGTCCAGGCCAGACTCTGGGAGCCACCCCAGGGGAAGGCAGCCAGCCAAAGGGGTGAAAGTTGAGCAAGGCAAGCAGCTATATTGAGCCCTCGCTCAGTCTCTGATGCAGCAATCTATTGGCAGGTCCACCTAAGACCCAGGCGGCTGTTTACTTTCAGTTTTCAGCTCCTGAGTCAATGTTTATGTCACTTAAAGGGGCTACTGTGGAAAACAACAGAACTTTAGCCGTCATCTCAGACCAGAGGCTCACTGTTACTAGAGAAGGCAGTGGGGTGGGGAGAGCTTGCCTGGCCTAGCACTGCTTACCCCAGTACAGGAGATGCCGTACCCCAGCTCTACTCAGGACTTTGGGGCCTAACCCTTTGCCTGGGATGGGGTCTGAGAACAGCAAGGCTTCATTTTGCTCTTGGCTCTGCAGCTAGTATTGGCTCTAGCTCCATCTTAGCCTATGTTTTGCAAGATGTTATACCTGACCAGAACGTTGGTCATATCTGAATTTTATTTGAGCCCAGCATAGCCCTGCATACAAAGACTAAACAGAAGTTCTTAGCTCTACTTGACAGTGAAGCTAAGACCCAGAGAGGCGCAGAGTGGGAAAGTGTCTTGGTCTTGAGTGAGTAGGACAGTTAGGCTGAGCCACAGGACAGTGTCCCTTCCACTGCACTCCATTTCCTGTCCTCTGAGAAAGTCCCTTGGACACCTGGAAGCAAGGGTAAGTGGGGGCACCTGCACCCACCAACCCCTGGGAGCATGTAGCCTGTTCAGAGGGATTGGGATTTGTCTGGGGGCTGGAGTAGAGAGAACCTAGAACACAGTAGCTGGGATCAGATCACGTTCCAGGCCAAAGAAGAGGGCCAGGCCCTCCTGAGAGAGCTTTTGGAGAAGAGGCTGAATCACAGGGAGCAGACCAGAGAAGGAGCCAAGGGCCAGGATAAGCCCATGGTTTATAGAGCACCTCCTCGTGCATTATCTGCTCATTCTGATCCCATTTTCAGACCCATGAACCAAGGCCCAAAGAGAAAGTGGGTTGCCTGATACGACTTGGCTAAGAAGTGGTAGAGGCAGGACTAGAACCAGCTCCTCATGCAGGGTTAGCCACTCAATTTGAAGAGCCCCAGCAAACCCCACATTTTCTTTCCAAACCACTCCTTACTCCTTCCGTGTGCTCTATTTTCTCCCCAGCAAAGTCTGATCTTTAGTACCAAAGGCTCTTTTAAGACACATCCATTACCAGAGAGGCCTATCATGTTCATGGCCTGGGTGTACAGGTTCTCAGAAAGGAGCAGATCCCATGTATGGATGGGGGAGGATTTAATGGGGCAGCCTGAGAGCCCCTTGCCTGCTGCTGTAGTTGACACCTGGCCCACAGGAAAGCTCATTCTATCCTTCAGCCTAGTATAGTCATCACATATGCCATCCCTGTTCCCTGGGAAGGCCCTTACAGATCAGCTCGCTGAAGTCCAAGAAAAATAAGGTCAAATTCCCCCCAGACATTCTGGAACTTCTCTCGGCCAGCATCAGCCCCTCCTTCTAGTAATAGGTTTGTCTTAAAGCTGCTCTCCATACCTGCAGCTCAGCCTGTCCCACCCCCACCACTTTCCTAGCAAGAAAATTCCTTCCCCACATCTTTGCTCAAGCTGTGCCTCCACGCAGCATACCCTCTCTTCATCTTCTGTTCACATTCCACCTTCATGTTTAAGTCCTCACTCCAGGGACTCCACCCCCTGGATGACACCCACTGTCTAGACTCCAAGGCAGCTATAGTCATTCTAGCTGTGGTGATCCTGCTCCCATGTGCATTCCTCCTGTCTCCCTGGGAAGGTTGATGCCTCCCACAAAGCACATGCTATGCTGACAACTTTGTTGTGCTGCCCCCAGGCCTCCAGCGAGAAGTGGGGGAATATTTAGAGGAATGGATAATACATTTGAGAGTATCCCTGCTCTGGCCAATTTTGCCTCTGGCCAGCCCCACCAGGGTTGTGTGTGAGGGTAGCCATCCTGATGAAGGAAGAATCCTTACTTACTAGTCAAGATGGTTTTGAAACCCTGTTGAGGTCAACAAAAGCAAAGTGCTGAGTGTGTGCTCTCTGTCCTTCCACACCCCAGCCCTGCCCTGTACACAGAGCCAAGCCCTGACCTTGTCCTGGGCCTGGGCCATGCAGATAAGACCCCCTAGGTCGTTGGATCAGGATATCGGTGCTGGAAATTGGTGTCACACATGATTCAGCTCCAGGGCAGATATGGCCCGGCCAGTAGGTGCAAGTCTATGCTCATGCTGTTTTCTCTAATGAAAGACCTGACCCCGCACCCAGCTTCTGTTGAAACCCTGCCCATCTTGGAGCCCACCTCCATGTGAAGCCTCCCTAGACTTTCCTAGCTGTTACTAATTGCCATTTTCTCAGTCCTTCCAAGCTCTAACCTCATCTCTGTGATTGTTGGGTAGTTTGTTGTCTTGTCTCCTTTCTAGCTGAGTAGCCCTATGACAACAAAAACCATGTCTGCCTGTTGTCCATAAGAGTTGATCAAGTTGAGTAGATCTTAGGACCCTGAAAAGTTTGATAAATCACCAACAGAGGCGTTTTGTTTTGTTTTGAGACAGGGTCTTCTTCTGTCTCCCAGGTTGGAGTGCAGTGATATAATCACGGTTTACCGCAGCCTTGAATTCTTGGGCTGAAGTGATCCTCTCACCACAGCCTCTTGAGTAGCTGGGACCACAGGTGTGCACCATCACACTTGGCCTTTTTTTTTTTTTTTTTTTTTAATAGAGACAGGGTTTCCCTATGTTGACCAAGCTGGTCACAAACTCCTAGACTCATGTGATCCTCCTGCCTTGGCCTCCCAAAATGCTGGGGTTACAGGCATGAGCTACCATGCCCAGCCCAACAGAGGTCTTTTTATGGTCATTTCATGAACTGAAGTAGATGGCTTTTCCAGCCATGAGAACAAGACTCATTCGAAGGCTCTCTAAAACAGAGAAGACATCTATTCTAGAAGATGGGGAAACAAATGCCTGGTTTGAGGATTTGAGAGAGAAGACCATGCTCTGAGGCCTGTTTTCCCAACTGGCTCATCAAACAGACATCTCCCTACTTCCCCTTCAGAGTAGCAGAGGAAGAAATGGAAAGTAAAATACAGCTGATGACCCAGAAAATCTACATGCAGTACAGCTGGGGGTGAGGAATGGGGCTTGTGTCACCCCGCATCTCAGATAGCTCAGGAAACAGCCATCTTGAGTCTTGGGAGTAGAGAAAGATATACACAAGCTTAAAGTGCTGCAGAGATCCTGAGAGAGTTTGACTTAACTGAAGGCCTGGCATATGGTAGGCCGACAACCACTGGTTCTAGAATGAATGAGAAGCTTGCTACAAGAGTCTCCTCCCCACCCAATTTAAACCTATGGTTACCCTGGCCTGGTCCCACCCACATTGTGTCTAGCAGCTCCAAAGCTCCTGTCTTGGACCTGGCCCCACTGGGCTCCCAAGCCTCAGACCCAGTCCATGCGTTACAGGAGCACTCAGTCTGGAAGCGGGAGAGCAACAGGCAGAGGCTGGCCCACTGGCCTCCCCTGGCCTGAGGCATCATGGAGTGCAGGTGTTTCCTATATTTTGGAAGGAAGAACTGCAAACGCCAGCAAAAGGTGGATTTCCTTCTTCCCTTTTAGCCTAGGCCTGCCTAGAAGGCAGGGAGTTGTATCTTCTAGTCTCTGCTGTGCAGCCCAGCCCTAGCACCGCTTTGCTGTTGGTTGTAAGGAAAGGCTGCATGTGAGCTCACAGCACTGAGAGCTTTCCAGATTGTAGACATTCCCTTGCACTTAGAATTCTAGATTGGCAGGGACCCTCAAGGTTTCCCATCCACCCTTCTAGTTCATGGATGGGAAACACATCCAGCAGTAGAGCAGGGTTGCCTGACTCCACTCCCCTTATCTCATTCTAGTGATTCTAATTCTTTAGGCAGATCTCTCTGCCTCCCAGGCTTAACTCTGAGCTGAGAAAGCCTAAAATGGAGTTCTGTTTATTTCTGTGCCCCTCTCACAGTAGGCATTAAAAAAGGTTGAAGACATGAAAGAATAACTGTTACTGATCCCAGAAGCAACTCTCCCTGAGCCTCAGTTTCTCATGAGCAGAATTGCAGGGGCAGGTAATCCCAGTCTGTAGGGTTTCCACCAAGCTTCTTCTCAATGCCCAGGAAGTGGTACAGTGTGCTCTCAGTGGTCTTTCAGTTTATGACAGCCTCCACTCATGGGACCTGATGGCAGGGAAGAGCAAGCGACATGCCATGAAGTCAGCTGGGTTTGCCCGCAGAGGCTGCTCCCACCTCCTTTCAGAACTGCCTCCTCCCCTGCCAGGCCTCCACCCCTTCCCTTGCTCTCAGCCAGCTGTCTGGGATGGCTTTGAACTCCTTCAGCACAGGAGCCTGACATGGAGTAAAAAAAAAGGAAAACAAAATGAGCAGATGATTTAGAGGAGTCCAGAAGACCATGATGCTATAACCCAAAGGCAAGTTAAAGGCAGAATTAGTGATGCCCTGTCAGGCAGAGTCAGAGAGTTGTAAGTGTGGTAGCCAGACAGTAGGTAGGTGCTTTATGTCACCTGGCAACTCCAGGAGCTCCAGAGGGCCAAACAGAGAGTGTATTATTCATCAACATCTCCTGAGAGTTGGATATATTCCCAGCGTCACACATGGGACTAAACTCAGAGGACAAATGACTTGTCCAAAGCCATTCAACAAAAGGGGATGAGGCTTCAAACCTCTCCTGGAAGTGACAGCCCCTCCTTCTCCAGAGGCACAGAAAGAGTCAGAGCTAGGATTCACATCTCAGCTCTGCAAATCAGAGCTGTGGAACCTTGGGTTTACTCCACCTGAATGTAGTTTCCTTATCCACAACATGAGGAGAACAATATACAACACCATATGGGGTCGAGGTAAGGATTAAGCAAGGTAAGGTATGTAAAGTGCTTTGTAAACCGGCAGCTCTGCATAAATATTAACCAAAGGGCCAAAAGATGAGAGGAACCAGTGTCATCCATTGGTGGTGCCATATCCTCAGTGCTAACCAGCTAACTTTTTCCACTCCAGGACAAGAGCGAAGCCACCACGGGAGCCCTCTCCCACAGGCCTTGTCGCCCCAGACCTAACTCGCTCCCTCCCAACCTGCCTGAAGAAGAAACTCGCAGGATTGCACGGATATTTTCTTCTCGGTACTCCCAGAAAGACTGATGTAGCCTGCGGGGCTAGGGGAAGGAGACGCCTGCCCACCCTCCCTCAGCTTTGTCTGGCTTGCAGGAGGCACCGGGTCCAGCTCCTTCAGGGCTGTCACAGTCCTGAAACCACCACCAGTCTAGTCCATGAATGCCTCAAGAGACCCAGTCAACGCAGACTGGAGTGTCCCAAACCAGCCCAGTGTCCACTTGCCAGAACTTCAGCTCCTTTCATCTATGGTGAGGCAAAGGCTAGAAACTAAATGGAATCCATGCCCAAGTGGCTCCTCCATGTTTTGACCAAAGGACCCAAGCAAACATCTTTCGGTGGAGAAATGCCTCCCAGTGTCCTTGACACAGCTGACTGCTAACATGAGCCTATCCTCTGCCTGAAGACGCGGGACCGTTTTTGCCTTAAAATTTGGGGAGGAGGGACATGTAGATTGTGTACATTGTGCATAGCCAAGGAAATCCTAGGGCCACCTCCAGTTCATTTGTGGGAGAATAAGGATATTTTATAGATACAATTATTTTTATGCCATGTTGATTAATCAGGAGAGGAAGGGGAAATCACCTCCTTCAAACTTTTCATCTGATTGTCTAAAATTCTAACCATGCTTTTAACTTATTGTTTTTACCCAGCTCTGAAGGTCATTGTTCCTGCCTGTGCTTGAATAAAATCATATTGGTGTTTGTAATCTGTGCACCAGTGTTTCACTGGAGTGGGGATGCCTGGAATTCATTTGTGCTCTAACTGCCAGAGAGAAAGCTTAACAACCATACAGCCCCACAGATGAGGATCAATCACCATGAGACTTCTGGCTCCACCAGAATCAGGTTGGTCCAGATGACAGTGACACTCAGTATTTTCTTTGCCAATGCTTGAAATCCATCAGCAAAATGGAGCCCTCAGAATCTCTCTTATCTCTGGGATGGGTAATTCTGGCTGAGACTGTCAGACCACAAACACGTGAGCAGCTTCCACAGACATAGGGAGGACAAGAAAGGGGCCATGGCTGGGCATGGTGGCTCAAGGCTGTAACTCAACATTTTGGGAGGCCAAGGTGGGCAGATACCTGAGGTCAGGACTTTGAGACCAGCCTGGCCAACATGGCAAAACCCTATCTCTACTAAAAATATATATATACAAAAATTAGCTGGGTGTGGTGGTGCACACCTGTCTCAGCTACTCTAGTCCCAGCTACTCGAGAGACTGAGGCAGGAGAATCGCTTGAACCCAGGAGGCAGAGGTTGCCGTGAGCCAAGATCACACCACTGCACTCCAGCCTGGGCAACAGAGCAAGATTCTGTATCAAAAAAAAAGGATCGGGGAGGTGGGGTCAGGGACAGATTCAGAGTGAGCAGTGTGTCTGGGCAACAGGCTTTCACCCTCAAGTACGTGTCACTTCACTCAGTCCTCAAAACAACTCTCTAACTCTAGATATTATGATATCTAGTTTCTATAAGCTCAGTGTTTTGCCTCTGCTTGTGTAGTTAGGAAGTGATTCGTCACACAAGAAATCCCCAGAGGTGTTGCAAGGCTACTGCTTTCAGTGATGAAAACAAGGTACAGCCAGTAAGTGCTCTGTATTTAGAGACTTCATGGAGAAAGACCATGTGGGCTGGAGCAGTCAGGGAAGGCTTCCTGGAAGAAACTGGTCTTGGGGTGAGCCAGGCTGTGGACAGCTTTAGAGAGAGAGCCAAGAAAGCCATGAGCCACTTGCCGCTGGAGATAGAGACCAGTCTGGCTGTGTCTGAGCCTCTCCTCATCTGTAAAACAGAGATAATCACCCCAGCTTCATGGAGTTTTGAGGAAGATCAAATGAGATGGCATTTGTGAAAGTGCTTAGCCTACACTTGGCACATGGTGGAAGCTTAGGAAATGTCAGCCCCACCTACTCTCCTTACGCTCCAGAAGAAACCAGTAGAAAGGCAAGCACACAGCCACTGAGGCAGGCAGAGCACTCCCAGGTCTCAGAGGGTGCAAAGTGATACGGGAACCTCAAGGAAGGAGTAGGTGCCGCCTTTTTGGTGACGAGCACTTTGCCTTCTGTTTATCTCTGCTCCCTATTTCCAGCCTGCCAGTCCACCCCTCCCCAGCACCATAGAGGCCGGCCTCTCAAGTCACCAGCACAGAGCATTCAAGGTCCAGGGCTCCGCTTCCTTTGGGGCCTAGGGAACCTAAAGAGGGGCAGTCGAGGCCCAGGCCTGAAGGGGAAAGCCTCAGGTAAAGAGTATCCCTCCAAATCCCACTCCATCTCCTGAAGACAACCTGATTGGGGTCAGGAGGACACATGCTGCTCCTATCCCAGGCAGAGAGCAGCCTCTGATGACACAAAGGGACCTTGAGGGTCGAGACTTCCTACCTCTGCTTCAAAACAGTGTGTTATTTATCCATATCTTTTCCCTGGCCAGGCGTGGTGGCTCATGTCTGTAATCCCAGCACTTTGGGAGGCTGAGGCTGGCGGATCACAAGGTCAAGAGATCAAGACCATCCTGTCCAACATGGTTGAAACCCAGTCTCTACTAAAAATACAAAAATTAGCTGGACATGGTGGTGCACGCCTGTAGTCCCAGCCACTCAGGAGGCTGAGGCAAGAGAATCGCTTGAACCCGGGAGACGGAGGTTGCAGTGAGCCGAGATTGCGCCACTGCACTCCAGCCTGGGTGAGAGAGTGAGACTCTGTCTGGAAAAAAAAAAAAAAACTTATCCCTGTAAGTTGAATCTATTTCCCAGTGCCAACTCCGAGGTAAATGACTTGCCCAGGCAAGCAGCACGGAGTAAGGCATTTGATAGGTGTTCCCACCACCAGAACGAGCCAGTATTCCCTTTGAGTACTCTCTCCACAGAGGCCTGTGGATAGATGTTTCTGACCCTAGGCTGGTTGCATCCCAGCCCCATAGCAGGCAGCCTTGGGACTTCTAGGACGGGCTGGCCTTGGGACATGGAGCCAAAGCAGGCAGACCTGTCCCTGCCCTCAAGAAGCTCCCAGGCCAAAGAGAGCTCAGCCCTCCCTCCCTCTGGGTTTCTCCAGAGCCTGCTGCCTCCTGCTTTGGGATCCTACTGTACTCTTCCCCCACAGACTCCCTGCAATTTACCCCACCACCCCCAGGCTAGCAATTACAGATGGAGCTCAAAACCTGCTTCCTGAGCCCTCCTAATCTCAGCAGCCCTGGCAGCCACTTGCCTCCTAACTCTAATGCAGCTGCTTATTCTGCTGACATTAAGGTCAAGGCCTGGTCCAAGGAAAAGGACAGGTATAGCCCAAGCTTTGCACTTGAGCATCTGTACTTCTGACCACCTGCCCTGTGACCCTGGCTCTGCACCCAAGTGCAGAAAAGACCTCTGCCTACTCCTCCTCTGCCCTACCCAGTTAACTCCCTTTCCTTCCTTCTCTTCTGCTTCTCACTCCTCCTCTCCCCTCTCTTCCTCTTCTCCCCTTCCCCCAACACCTGGGGCCTGATTCAGCTATGCCCAGCCCTTACTCTCAGTGCCCACAGCTGGAGCCTCCAGTAGCTGCTGTGGGGCACCCTTTCCACCCACCCCAGTGCCCTTGGCTCCAGCAGGGTCCATGCTAAAGCCTCCAAGTGTCATGTCAGAGAGAATGGTGGTCACAGCAGATAAGCCCAAAACACCTTAGAGTTTACAGGCTGCAGTTAGCCCCTGCCACGTGCTAACTACGTGACCTGGCTGGCATTGCCCTCCCTGAGATTCCATTTCCTCCTCAGTCATAAGATTTTAGGATCCTTAGCACCAAAAAGAAATGAAATACTGATACAGGCTCCAACATGGATGAACTTCAAAAGCATTAGTACACTAAGTGAAAGAAGCCAGTCACAAATAAGCACATATTGGATGATTCCATTTCTAGGAAGTGTTCAGAAAAGGCAAATTTATAGAGACAGAAAGTAGGAAATGACTACTAATGTGTATGGAGTTTTTCTGGGGGAGCAGGGGGTGTGATAAAAATGTTCTAAATTAGATTGTGATGATGGTTGTACAACTCCAAATATACTAAAAACCATTTGAATTGTGCACTTGAAACAGATGTATTGTATGGTATGTGAATTCTATATCAATAAATGTAATTTAAAAAAATTAGGCCTGGCATGGTGGCTCACACCTATAATCCCAGCACTTTTCAAGGATGAGGCAGGATGATCACTTGAGCCCAGAAGTTCAAAACCAGCCTGGGGAACACAGCGAGACTTCATCTCTACTAAAAAGTTTAAGTTCCCCCCAAAAAAGCCGGGCACAAGTGGCTCACGCCTGTAATCCCAGCACTTAGGGAGGCTGAGGCAGGTGGATCACCTGAGGTCAGAAGATCGAGACCCTCCTGGCTAACACAGTGAAACCCTGTCTCTACTAAAAATACAAAAATTCAGCTGGGTGCGGTGGCTCATGCCTGTAATCCCAGCACTTTGGGAGCCCGAAGCAGGTGGATCACAAGGTCAAGAGATCGAGACCATCCTGGTCAACATGGTGAAACCCCGTCTCTACTAAAAATACAAAAATTAGCTGGGCGTGGTGGCACGCACCTGTAATCCCAGCTACTTGGGAGGCTGAGGCAGGAGAATTGCTTGAACCCGAGAGGCGGAGGTTGCAGTGAGCCGAGATCGCACCATTGTACTCCAGCCTGGGTAACAAGTGAAACTCTGTCTCAAAAAAAAAAAAAAGAGTAAAGAATTAGAATCCTAATAGTACCTATCTCATAGGATTGTGTAAAATAGTAGTAGTGTATGTAAAATATTTAGCACATAGTAGGCATGAAGGAATGACAGTTATTATTAAGATGCCTGGGAGAGCTGTGCCCAGCCTATCATGGGCGGCCTTGACCTTTGGACTCAAAGGTGGCAGCGGGTCCACACCCCCGTACACCCTTGTTACCAAGGAAGTGTCCACAGTTTGAAGGAGCTATATTGAAGCACCCCAAGTCAAGAGGACTAAACCAGATCTGGACCTCACTGACCTCACCTCACTGCACCTCACCAGCCAGCTTCTTGTCAAGTGATTAGGCTGTCAACCAGCTTCTCTAGGATAAGATTTCAGGTCAGCCGCATGTATAAGACCAGTGCCAAGCCAGAAGCAGCAGAGACAACAGTGAATGGCAAGGAGGGGCCATCCGCTCCCTGCTGCACCTCCCGGAATGGAGCCCTAGGGAGCCCCTGTGCTGCCCCTGCCCTGGCAGGACTCACAGGTAAGACCCCTTGCTCCTCCCTCATCCCTTCCCCTCTCCCTCTCCTCCCTTCTTGTCCTCCCTTTAATTGGAGGCTTACAGAGAGCATCCCTGAGCAGTCAGTGCTCACTTGCCACAGCATGTCAGACCTGATAGAGATTCAGTCCAGCCCCCACCTTATGAAAAGGGCGCTGCGGCCCTGATGAGGGTATTGTGGCAGGGCTGGGACTTGAACCCAACACCCATGTCACTCACCCAAGACTCACGTCCCCTTTGCTTTATAGGCTGCCTCTGGTGGGATTTTGCAAATCCCCATAGTCAGAAAGTGGCTTTCTTCTTTGTCTGCTCCAGAATCTCTGGGATTCCCCCAGAGCATAAATCCCTCTCTTTCCGTGAGGACCCTGGGGCCCTCTTCCTGAGTAGGGATGACAGGCACTTCTGACTTGAGGCATGGTCCAGGTCATTTGCTGGGAGCTTTACAGAGTGCATGTTCTCTCTGCCCAGATGGCTTCCTCAGTGGGATGCTGTGAAGGCTTTGCCCGGGAGGGTGAGTTAGAGTGGGGGAGGCAATATCATGTTGGGTAGGATGTCTCAAAATGGGGTTCTCTACCCCCTGCTTCAGAGCTGCCACAGGGAATTTGTTCCTAATGCAAATTCCTAGGCCACACCCCAGACCTAAATCAGGATCTCTGGGGCTGAGGGCCGAGAATCTAGTCTGTAAACAAGCAGCCCAAGGGATCCTTAGCAATCCCTGAAGTCTGAGACTCTGGGCAGTGGAACAGGCACAGCTTCAGATGTCAGACAAACGTAGGCACCAATCTCAGCTCCAGCACTTCAGCTGTATGACTAGCTAAAGCCCTGGACGCCTCAGGTCCCTAGTTTATTATTCCCTGGGAATAATAATAGCAATGACCTGTAGCCTTTAAAGGGATCAAATTGGTCAGTGTCTCTAAAGCCCTCAGCCTGGTATCCGGTGCAAGAAGCACCCAGCAAATATTAATGGGCCATGCAGACTAGAACATCCCATCCCTCAGGAGCCCCAGCAGAGCTACAGGAATGAGGATTCTACTTTTGACTTTTTCCTCTGCTGGCCAGTGGCAAAGTACTGCTGGCTGCTAGGGGTGTAGGGGAGACTGGAGTGAACTGGGAAGAAGATTAGGGACTGCTGGCCTCAGAGCAGCTACTACCTGTGCCCACGATTGTGGATTCCGCTCCTCCCCAAGCTTGACTACAGAACGTTCTAGAGCCCTGCCTGCAAAATGGGCTTTTGACCTGAGTCTACATCCATCTATTCCAGTTCCCATGGATGGCTAAGAACTGCCTCTCTTATCAAGTCATCAGGCTGAGGCCAGGAGTTTGAGACCAGCCTAGGCAACATAGACCCCCATCTCTACAAAAAATAAAAAATTGGGCTGGGCACGGTGGCTCATGCCTATAATCCCAGCACTTTGGGAGGCCCAGGCAGGTGGATCACAAGGTCAGGAGTTCGAGACCAGCCTGGCCAAAATAGTGAAATCCCATCTCTACTAAAAATACAAAAAATTAGCCAGGCATGGTGGTAGGCGCCTGTAATCCCAGCTACTTGGGAAGCTGAGGCAGAAGAATTGCTTGAACCTGGGAGGTGGAGGTTGCAGTGAGCCAAGATCGTGCCATTGCACTCCTGCCCAGCAACAGTGTTAGACTTCATCTCAAAAAAATTAATTAAAAATAAAAATAAAAAATTAGCTGAGTATAGTAATGAACGCCTATAGTCCCAGCTACTCAGGAGGCTGAAGGTGAGAGGGTCACTTGAGTCCAAGGGGTCAAGGCTGCAGTGAGCCTGGATTGCACCCTTGCACTCCAGCCCAGGTAACAGAGCGAGATCCTATCTCAAAAAAAAAAAAAAAAAACTGGGGAAAACAGGTGTCTGAGCCTCAGTTTCCTTATCTATACAGCGCAGATACCACTACCAGCTCTGCCTGCCCAATGTAAGGAGGGGAAGAAGAGGGGCAGGAGGAAGACTGCAAAATCCAAGGGATGGGAATGTGACCTGTTTTTATAGGCCAAAGTCACGCAGCTTAAGTAAGGCAGCACCCAGGCTTCTCCCTTTCTAAAGCCCCTCCTGGGTGCTGAGGAGCACCTGGGGGCCAGGCCAGACATCACTCAATCTGCCTCCTCTGGCCTTTCTCCTGCAGCCTCTCCACTGCACTGCAGCCCAGAACTGTAAAGCAGCCTCTCTCTTTGGACCTCCTCTGGCCCTAAAGGGACTGGGCAGAGCCTTCAGGGACCATGGTTGGACTGAAGCCTTCAGATGTGCCTCCCACAATGACTGTGAAGTTCCTGGGGGCAGGCACAGCAGCCTGTTTTGCTGACCTCCTCACCTTTCCACTGGACACAGCTAAGGTCCGCCTGCAGGTAGGTGCCCTTTGGCCAAGGGTCATTGATTGTATGGAAGGAGGAGCTAGTTCTCCCCCACAGCCCCCATGCCATGTGCCTACATGCCCTTCCTCACTCGTGAACCTTGACAAAGACTCTCACTCCACTGCTTACGACCCCTCCTGGCCTCTTCCCATCACCATTCACCCAGACAAAGAAATCTAAATTCTTTGCATGATGTGACAGGGCCCTTTATGGCCTAGGCCTTACTTTGTAAACCATACAATGTGAGGTAAAAGTAAGGAATTAATGCCAGGTGCGGTGGCTTACGCCTGTAATCCCAGCACTTTGGGAGGCCAAGGTGGGTAGATCAGGAGGTCAGGAGTTCGAGACCAGCCTGACCAACATGGTGAAACGCCATCTCTACTAAAAATACAAAAAATATTAGCCAGGCATGGTGGCACATGCCTGTAATCCGAGTTACTCGGGAGGCTGAGGCAGGAGAATCGCTTGAACCCGGGAGGTGGAGGTTGCAGTGAGCCGAGATCGCACCGTTGCACTCCAGACTGGGCAACAGAGCGAGACTCTGTCTCAAAAAAAAAGAAAAAATAAATAATTAGCTGTGTGACCTTGGCAGCCACAAAGCACTTCTAAAATTGGAAGAACAATCTGTCCCTCTGATTTGCTCTGAAGATCAAACACCAAACCGTGTGTATAATGCTGCTCTGTGAACAGTAAATGCTGCCCAGTGTTTTTACTGTGATGTGAAGGCTGTGATCAGCGTGGTTGTTCTCAGGCCCTGCCCAGGCAGGCCCAGCCCCAGCAGGGTTCCTGTGCACACAGATCCTTCTTGCCCTGCCATCCAAGTCCTTGCCCCCTGCTGTTGTCCCTCAGATCCAGGGGGAGAACCAGGCAGCCCAGGCGGCCCGGCTTGTGCAGTACCGTGGTGTGCTGGGCACCATCCTGACCATGGTGAGGACTGAAGGCCCCTGCAGCCCCTACAATGGGCTGGTTGCCGGCCTGCAGCGCCAGATGAGCTTCGCCTCCATCCGCATTGGCCTCTATGACTCCGTCAAGCAGTTCTACACTCCCAAAGGCACAGACAGTGAGTGCCCGGGTCCCTGAACACCAAAGGGGTGGCCGAAAGTGTGTGGATCAAAAGACCAGGGAAGTCTACACTCAGAGGCAGGGCCAGGGGCGGGGAGATGTCGGTACTGGATGCTCATGAGGAGACTGAGTGGCCATCAAGGAAGCTGCAAGGGCAGCCCCCCAGAGAACAGCTTATCCCAGAGAACTACTCAGTAGGGAACACTGGCCACTCTCTCTGCCTGTCCCAGACTCCAGCGTCACTACCCGGATTTTGGCCGGCTGCACCACGGGAGCCATGGCGGTGACCTGTGCCCAGCCCACAGACGTGGTGAAGGTCCGATTTCAGGCCAGCATACACCTTGGTCCTGGGAGTGACAGAAAATACAGCGGGACTATGGATGCCTACAGAACCATCGCCAGGGAGGAAGGAGTCAGGGGCCTGTGGAAAGGTAAGTCTGGACTCCTGGTACAGGTAGCCCTAGGCAGAGCTTTCCCTCCCCTCCAGCTGGGGCAGGGACCAGCAAGGAGGGGACTCCCACTATGGCATGTTCCAGTGATTCTAGAAGAACATCTCAATCAAAAATACCTCACTGACCTGTCACAGCCCTGTGAACTCAGTTTATTTTACCAGACCTTTGTCATGTGCAGGTTGCTGTGAACAAGACAGAAATGAATTTTTTTTTTTTGAGACAGAGTCTGGCTCTATTGCCCAGGTGGAGTGCTATGGTGTGGTCTCTGCTCACTGCAACCTCTCCCTCTTGGGTTCAAGCAATTCTTCTGCCTCAGCCTCCCAAGTAGCTAGGATTACAGGCACCCACCACCGTGCCCGGCTACTTTTTGTATTTTTAGTAGATATGAGGTTTCAGCATGTTGGCCAGGCTGGTCCTAAACTCCTGACCTCCTGAGCCACCCTCCTCAGCCTCTCAAAGTGCTGAGATTACAGGTGTGAGCCACCACACCCAGCCAGAAATGAATTTAAGACATCTCCACATGCCCAAGGCGTGAGGACAACAGAGGAGATAAGTCAAGACACAGCTATACCACAGGTAGGATGTGCTAGGGGTCACCCCAGAGGTGGAGCTCCAGAGCAGGCTCTGTAGAGAAGGTGACACCTAAACTAGGCCTGGAAGACTGAGCAGACTCGAGGTGTGTGGAGACAGAAAGGCAGGGGCCCTCAAGCAGGGCCCAGAGGAAAAAGAGGAGCATCCGGAAAGCAGAGCTGTGAGGAGTGGGTGCAGGGAGACGTAATGAGGAAGGGCTTCCTTGGGAGCAAAGCTGGAGGCTTCCCTACATGACCACACGGCAGCCACTGTGATGAATGCAGGACCAGAGGTTGCATGAATGCTTACAGAAGAAACTGACGCAGTGAAGTTTAAGGGCAGGACACCTCTTAAGTGAGGGCTCTTCACTCACTTGTTGGGTGCCCTTCAGAGCTTGTCCTCTTATCTGTGAAGCCAGGGGTTTTGTCCTGACCCTTTCCTAGGGTCCTGCTGGCAGCACCACATTCTGTCACTGTTCCAAGAGCTCAGCCTCCCGCTGAATGACTTTCTTTTCTGGCTGCAGCTGGGTCTTGGGGAGGCATATTTTAATTTTGACAGCTATTGCAGATTACCCTCCAAAATGTGGCCAAATGAACATAAGTGGGCCTCTCTGTCCTCTGTCTCTAAGATGGACATGGACAGTCTGAGAGTTGTTAACCCTAGAAAGGAAAGTGTGGCATCTGCTCAGCTAGGGTGGGCTTTTCTGGCTGAGACCATTGGAATGAGGCACTATGGCCCCCAAAGTGGGTCCCGTGGCCTTGCAGCCAGGGCGTCCATTTCTCCCATTTCCCATTCATCCATCCCCACCGCCTTCCTAACAGGAACTTGGCCCAATGTCATGAGGAATTCCATCGTCAACTGTGCTGAGATGGTGACCTACGACATCCTCAAGGAGAAGCTGCTGGTCTCTCACCTGCTCACCGGTGAGGCTCTGGGCTCCAGGCAGGCAGCCCTCCCTCAGCAGGGAGGGAACCCAGAACTCCATGGAGTGGGCACCACCCAGAGGCAACTGGGCTTTAGTAGGAGCAGAGAGAGGAGGAGTGCCCAGTAAAAAGTGCCTGGTACATCATGGTGACAAGCAGGAAAGACGCCTGGGCTGGGAGGCTGGAGACCTGAGTGCCAGTCCCAGCACCGCCTCTCACTATGTAGCTTTAAGCAGGGGTCTCTCACCTTCTCGCACTTCAGTTTCCTCAAACAGCCTGCATGACCTTCCATCTCTGGATCAGTGCAGGCCTAGTTTGCCAGTACTTGCCAAGAGCTTAGCCCAGGGCACTGTGAACATATGGAAAATACTGTCCTATGCTCAGGGAGTTCACGGATGAGTTGGGGACAAACAGTAAATACACATGGACAGAACACAAGTGCACTCCTTGATATTCGCTCATCCTTCCCTCTGCAGACAACTTCCCCTGCCACTTTGTCTCTGCCTTTGGAGCCGGCTTCTGTGCCACAGTGGTGGCCTCCCCAGTGGACGTGGTGAAGACCCGGTATATGAACTCACCTCCAGGCCAGTACCTCAGCCCCCTCGACTGTATGATAAAGATGGTGGCCCAAGAGGGCCCCACAGCCTTCTACAAAGGGTGAGCCTCCTCCCGCCTCCAGCACTCCCTCCCAGAGAAAGGGGGCTTCTTTCTTTTCTAATGTGGCTACCATGGGTCAAGCTGGGATGTAGCAGTGAAGAGTACAGATGTAAATGCC
This sequence comes from Cheracebus regulus, assembly GCA_963574635.1. Taxonomy (NCBI): domain Eukaryota; kingdom Metazoa; phylum Chordata; class Mammalia; order Primates; family Pitheciidae; genus Cheracebus; species Cheracebus regulus. Next base: position 5,163 of record CAUYQU010096578.1, on the reverse strand, counting down.
ACAAAGGAGAAGTTTTAAAAACCATGCAAGTAAAAGAAAGAAGTGAACCATACCTGATGTGGAGAGTTAGGGAAGCCTGCCTGAGAGCAAGCATTCTAGGAATAGGTAAAAATACTGCCTGTCTCCAAAGGAAGTTAACAATCCTGAGATCTCCCCAACCTCCTGGCATGGCCATTGAGCACCACACTGGCCATAGTCGGTGCCTTAACACCGTCCCCACAGGCTCCACATTTTCTTGCTTCCACATCTTTGCACTTACTGCTCCCACTGCATGGAATGCCTCATCATCTACAGGCTTTCTTTCTTTCTTTCTTTTTTTTTGAGAAGGAGTTTTGCTCTTGTTGCCCAGGCTGGAGTGCAATGGTGCGATCTCAGCTCACCGCAGCCTCAGCCTCCCGAGTAGCTGGGATTACAGGCATGCACCACCACACCCGCCTAATTTTTGTATTTTTAGTAGAGACAGGGTTTCTCCATATTGGTCGTGCTGGCCTCAAACTCCCGGCCTTGGGTGATCTGTCTGCCTCAGCCTCCCAAAGTGCTGGGATTACAGGCGTGAGCCACTGCGCCCAGCCTACAGGCTTTCAATCTTAGTTAGCCATCCTTCAAGACCAGTTCAAATGCCACCTCCTCCCTAATATTCTCAGGTGTAAATTTTTCCTCCTTCCTGGGAACTTCTGCAATGCCATTTGACACCATTTTTATGGTATTTATCACCTGCTGCCTCGTGTTATAGTATTGGTAAGCTTAAATTATTCCTCAGGCAACAGGCCAGTTCCCGAAAGTCAAAGTGGCTCAGATGTCTTTTAATCTCCCACAGTCCCTCGCACAAAGCAAGCACTCAGTAATGTAGGTTGTGTATGATTATCACGACAGCTACATAACTATATTAGGCCTCGTGCTGAGCACTTTACTCAAGTTATCCCATCAACCCCTTGAACTGCGTGGTATTGTCCACGTTACCTAAGGGAGAGACTGAATGACAGAAGAGTTAAGTAATTTATCCAAGATCACAAGTTAAACTGGTGGAGCCATGGCTCAAACCCAGACCGTCAGACACCACACCCAATGGCGTTGTTTGTCCTACTGGTAAGCTCTTAGCTTGGCCCTCTCACCTCCCGCTGCTGATGCCTTCAACAGATTTTTCTGGGACCTGATGTTAGAATGGACCCAACAAGTGAACAAGAGCCACTATAGGTTCTCAGTTGCAATTGACAGACTGTTCTTCCGAAGATTGCCTCTATCATTACAGTCTTCAGCTGGAGCCACCTCTCTCAGCTACTGCTTTCCCTTGTCCAACATTTCTGGAGCATCTTGTATGTGCCAGGCCCTGGGTTATGCTTCCCTCAAAAAGCAGCAGATAAGTTGGTGATATTTACTGAGCGTTTATTGCTGCTGGGTCCTGTGCTGACATTAATTCATTTAATCTCCACAACTAACTCTACAAGGCAGATACTATTATTTTCTCATTTTACAGATGAGGAAACTGAGGCTTAGAAAGATTAAGTAATATGTCCAGATTGCACAGCTAGAAACTGGGAGAGCTTGGATTTGAACCCAGGTCTGTGTCTGGAGTTTACATTTGTTGTCACAGTGCTCTAGTCCCCGTGAGGGTCAGGAAAACCCATAGCATGAGTTTATGGTACCCAAGGTAAGTCCTCCAGAGCAAAGAGCAACCAGCCAGGCAAAGAGGAGAGGAGGGGACAGTCCAGGCAAAGGGAGCAAGAGGAGCAAAGAGGGCTGGCATCACCAGGGAACGTGACTAACTAAGGCTGGTGGAAGCAAAGGGGCCCAGGAGGTGGTTAGTGGAGGGACAGGCTAAGAGGAGGGCAGGGGCCAGCACGTGGGCTTCTCCCTGAGTTGGTAAGCCACAGCTGACGTGGGGACATTCTCCTTGCAGTGACATCATAGCACAGCCAGGCTCTCTAGAGATGAGCTTAATCTGGTGCCACACTGTCTTCACCCTGCAAAGCCCAAGATTCTCCGTGTCCTGGCAGGGTGTCATGTTAGGGCGGGCCACCAGGATGTAACTGAGCCCAGAAACACCCAGCAGCATCGGGGAGTCAGGTCAGGCGGTTCATCTGAGCTGCATCTCTGACACTTACTAGCCACTGGTCTTTGGATGAGCTCTTAACCTCCCTGGGCCTCAGTTTGTGAAAAGGAACCTGGCAGCAACATGGCTGCCTTATAGAATTGTGAGAATTTGCTGCCTGACACAGTAACCTGGCTCAAAGTGTGAGTTTTTTTCTTTCTCTGACTCCAACTTCTGCCTAAATCCCCTCAGCAGAAAAAGGAAAACAAAACAAAACAAAACAGAGAGAGACTGAAAGGATTTCAGAAAACGCTTGTGATGGACAGAAGTCTAGGCCCTCTGGCACTCCCACTGTGTGTGTCCCAGGAGGGCTCATGCATCCGCTGTGGTCTCCTAGCGCTCCACCTGATGCGTTGGTTGTTTTTCTCATCAGATTTACACCTGCCTTTTTGCGTTTGGGATCCTGGAACGTGGTGATGTTCGTAACTTATGAACAGCTGCAGCGGGCCCTGATGTTATGGGAATCTCCGTTTTGAACAAGACAAGAAGGCTACTGGTAGCTGACGTATCCAAAACCATTTGAGAATGGAAGAAAACAGTGGATCCACGCACACATGAACACAGACCCACACGTGTTTACAGAACTGTTGTTTACTTGTTGCTGATTCAAGAAACAGAAGTAGAAGAGGAGGAAGGATTCTGGTCTTCAGTGCTTTGCCTTGAGAACATCTTTGTTTTGCACTGACAAAATGGAAAATAAATTATATTAATTTTTGAAACCCATTAGGCATGCCTAATATTTAGGCAAGAGAAAATAAAGCAAAATAGATCCATTTGGATAAAATGGAAGGTTGGAGACATGTATTCCCTGAGAAATCTGGTTAAACAATGAATGATAAGCAGGAAAGACGGCAAGCACAGGACAGGAGGGGCCCGTCGATATGGTAGGAGATCAGCTGAGGAGCCTGGAGGGATGCCACGCAGCACCGCAGAGCTGGTGACTGCAGCCGTCACACATGCATCAGCAGCCTGTTTGTCATGTGTCTGGCTCATCGAGTCCTCTGGATTTTGGGAAGTGCAAGGAACAAGAGAAAAAACTAGAGCCTGTGCCAAAGAAGCCCTGCTGGGCCAGTTTGAGGCTGAGGCTCCTAAGTATTCGCTGACAACACGGAAGATCAAGAGGGCAGCCTCCCCTTTCCTATAAAATGGAGGGAGCAATCCCTTCCCTGTCCACCTCACCGGGGGTGTTATGACATGCAAGTGAGAAGCTGGGTGTGAACGTACTTTATAAAAGCAAAAGCCCTGTGTCAATCTAACTACAAGGACAATGCCTTGGGAGAGATTTTGTCAGGACAGAGAGGAGATGCCAGGGAAGAAGGTTTTGAAAGATACAGTTGTCTAGAGGTGAGACCAAAGGATCCAGAGACTTGGGGACCAGAGGTGACAGTGGATGACATGAAGCCACAGGAGCCCTGCCCCCATGCAGCCCCTTCCCCCCGACCACGCGCTCAATTGTGAGCACCTCAAAGGCTTGTAGGGCTTAGGGGAAAAGAAGTGGATTCCTGGCTAAGAACCTAAAGTAGGAGGACTCAGAATTTTGGGGAAATTATTATGACTCAATAAAGGAATTCACACCTTAGGTGTGGGAGTAAGAACCGCCACTTCTCTGCCTTTTCTTTCTTGGAATTTTCCTTTCTCACTTCTATTTGTCAAGGTGGGGCCAGATCCTGCCCCACTTACCTACACTTCCTCTGCCCCCTCTCACCCCATTTAATTGCAGGCAAATTGCTGTATTTTTTTAGGGCTGCAGCTTCTGCTTCTGCAAAAGGCAGAGTTGAACTAGATGACCTACTTCCAAGCTTAAGACTGTACCTCTTTCAAATTGATAATGGGGACCCAAAATGCCAGCGTCTTTTTCTACTTCTTGGCAGCCTTGTGTAGCTCTGATGATTGCCAGGGCTGAGTTCAAACCTCACCCCACTCCACCCCACTCCACCCAACTACCTACCTATCCACAGGGAATCCTTGCACGTTGGTGTGCTACCAGAGAAGTGAGAATAACAATCCCTGCTTCACAGTCTTTTTGTGAGGGTTGACCTAAAACTCCTCGGAAAGCAGGCATGTGGCGTGTACCTGCTACCTGGTAGGCTGAGGCAAGAGGATTGCTTGAGCCCAGGAGTTCGAGACTGCAGTGAGCCAAGATTGCATCTGTGAATAGTGACTGCACTCCAGCCTTGGCAACAGAGCAAGACTCCTTCTCTGAAACAAAACAAACAAAAAATCATTGGAATACAGGAGGCGCTCAGTAAGTCATTTTCCTGCTTTCCTGCTCCTTGAGAAAAAGCAAATATCTGTTTATCCTCAGCACTTTCCTAAATTTAAATTATAACTTGAGATCAGTTGTGTATATAAACTGGAGAGTTCATACAAAAGCAAAAAAAAAAAAAAATTTTAATGTCTGGCTTGGTTTTCAAATAAAACCCATATTTTAAAAAGCTTCTGGCCAGGCTCAGTGAATCCTCCCACTTTGGGAGGCAGAGGTGGGTGGGTCACTTGAGGTCATGAGTTTGAAAGCAGCCTGGCCAACATGGTGAAACCCCATCTCTACTAAAAATACAAAAAAAAAAAAAAAAATTAGTTGGGCATGGTGGCAGGTACCTGTAATCCCAGCTACTCAGGAGGCTGAGGCAGGAGAACCCCTTGAACCCAGGAGGTGGACGTTGCAATGAGCTGAGACTGCCACTGCACTCCATCCTAGGCGAGACTCTGTCTCAAAACAAAAAAAATTACATTAATTACATTACATTACATTAAAAGTTTCCCTTTTTAGCCAGACATGGTGGCACGTGCCTGTGGTCCCAGCTACCCAGGAGACTCAGGTTGAGGGATCACTTGAGCCCAGGAAGCGGAGGTTGGCATGAGCCAAGATCACACCACTGTACTCCAGCCTAGGTGATAGAGAGAGACCCTCTCTCAAAAAAAAAAAAAAAGAAGAAACAGATCCAAGATGGCCGATTAGCAACAGCTCAGGAATGTAGCTCCCAGTGAAAGCGCAGAGAACGAGTGAACGCCGCACTTTCCAACGAATTTTTGTTGCCCACAGACCGGGAGATTCCCGGCAGAGGAGCCACACG